>BLKR01005155.1:0-87799 GCA_011170035.1 Teleogryllus occipitalis | reverse complement strand
GCCCTGGCGAGACAACATTGTGAAAGGATAAAAAGGTACCACGAGATACATATCAATGCGTTAAAGAATACATTTCATTAATATTTTGCATCATATTATCTTGTTCTGTTGCATCATTGTAATTAAATATTAAAATATATACTTTAAATATGTACAAATATAGGCGTCTACACTTGTGATAAATAAATGATATATAAATCTAATAAATAACTGACCTCAGCAATGTATTGGTAAGGGTATGTAGTTGATGACATGCTGGCTGCAGAAGGGCACACAGTTTTGAGGCTGCCACCATATCATTGCAAATTCAATCCTATTGAACATGTGTGGGGCATTTCAAAAGGGTACTACCACAAAACTGTACGTGAAAGGCCTGGGTAAGGAATGGAGAGAACTAAAGCTGTGTGGAATGAGGCAATAAATCAGGTAAAGTTTTCAATACACCATTATAGAAAAATGGTAAATATATGATAACAGTTATGATTATAATTTTTTTCAAAATTAGTAAAACAAGAAACTAGAAAATTATGTTATGGCATTAACAGGGTCACACCAGAAATGTGGAAGAATTCAGTGGAACATGCAGAAAAAATTATTGGAGAGTATTATGAAAAAGAGGCAGTGGAAGAAGATTATGAAGAAATAGTAGTAAATTTGAGCAGTGCTAGTGGAACTGACACAGCTGAAGAAGGCACAGGAGAGGAAGGGGACACAATTCCATTTGAGCCAATCCCAGGAACATCTTCAACGTGAAAAAATTGAAAAAAATATTAGAGATTCCACAACTTCATCTCAAGAAACATCTGACATATTAATACAACCACCCACAGTTGTTAGAGAACATGTTGGGACCCCCTGTGCAACAGTACAGGTAAGAACTGGAAAATACTCCATTGAGAATTGAAGAAAATTTCATTTCATTAACACATTCTCCCAATTTTCAGTCAATTGTTCCTGCCCGTGCTTCAGTTGTGTGTTTGGATCGAGTACGATTGGGTAAAAGTGAAAACAGCGAGTAAGCATTAAAAGCGTTTAAATAAATGATAATCTTGTAAAATATGTAACTCAATATTTCAGATGTGCCTCAAATTATAAAACTCCTGCCTCCGTAAAGCGACCACCAAGTCAAGTTTAAGAACAAATTTACACTGTGCTCCGGAAAAGGTATAGCTTGAATTTACTCGATTATGGAATTGGTTGTGGTTACGTTGTTACATTAATATTATTACATTACAGTCAATTGTTCCTGCCTGTGCTTCAGTTGTGCGTTTGGATCAACTAGGTTGCAAAAGTGAAAACAGTGAGTGAGCATTAAAGCGTTTGGAATAAAAGTAATAATTTGTAAAATATAACTTATCAGATGTGTCTCAAATTATAAAAACTCCTGCCTCCGTAAAGCAACCACCAAGTCAAGTTTAAGAAAAAAATTTGGTTACACTGTGCCCCAGAAAAGGTATTGCTCGAATTACTTGATTATAGGTGTGATTATTGCAGGTTGTAATTAATATTTTTAAATTACAGTCAATTTTTCCGCCAGTGCTTCAGTCACTCGGTTTGGTCTGAGAACAGTTGCAATGTGGAAAGAAGCGAGTGTGCAATAATAGTTTTAACATGAGTGTGAGATCCTGGAGTGAACTCCCTGCCTTCTTAATTCAACCAAAGACACTAGTTAAGAGCACCATTTCATTAACATTAATTAACCCCAATGAATTAACAGTTAATCAATTTCCTTTACATTATCCCTGTAATACAATTAATCATTACTGCCAATGCCTCTGAGTTTGTGTTCAGTTTAAGTACGGATGCTATGATATAAATGAATGCACTTCAAAGATTTGACATGTGTGTGAAATACATTACATTTATAAATGTTTCAGATATGCAATAATGGAGTTCAGAACATACATCATTTTATTTAGATGTTTTGTTCAAATGGTAATTAGTTGTTAAGTGAAATTAGTAAGTATTTATTTCATGATATTATTTGGCATGATATAGAGTAAAATTTAATGTTTACTACTGATGCGCTATATTACTTTTTGGTTATTAACATTTCATTTTAAGTTATTTTTCAGTGATTTTCTATTTATGTTTGTAAATTTTATTGGTTTTGTAGGTAAATTTTTTTGGTTACATATTATATTGAATACTGTAATGTGAAGCAAAAATTCTTGGCCAACTTTTCTTCTGGACAATTTTGTTTTTCATATGTTGCAGGAGTTTGAAGTAATATATAAGTTAAGTAGCAATTTTTTTATTTAAATGTGATAATTCCTTTTTTATTTTTTTTTGTTTTTCATTGCAAGAACATAATTTCCTAGGAATAATTTTTGATCTTATAACAATAACATGTCTGTTTATTGAATTTATCATGATTGGACAATAGATACTGCATTGATTGTTCTATGTTGCAGGGTTGCTGTGTTTACCAGATTATTCATTTTCTAAATATGTAATTTTTTATGTATATTATTTTATGTATTGTAAATGTCTCCATTATTTTGACTTCTTGTTTCTGTATGCATGCGAAATCGGCCCTCAGTCGTCATCCTTGATCGGGAGGATGGGTATGCTAACAATATATGTAAAAATTTTCAAGTAGTTTATTAATTGTAGTCAGCCAAATTTCTTAATGTTGATTTTTAATGATAATATTTTCACAATCCAATTGAGGATTAATTCACTTTCTTATTCAATTTTTTTATATATATGGTAGCATACTTACTGCTTTGTTTTCTCCGATCGCTTAAGGTAAATGCCGGGATGTTTTGTAATGTTTGTAAGCCCAGGGACATTAGGCTTTAAAATTGTTGTAAAAATTCAATAATTTTTGTGAAAATAAATTGCTGTGGATCATCGGTTTTCAAGAAATTTTCATGACTGCTCCTTGCAATTTGTCATTAAAATTGACCACCCATGGTGCATCAGTTTATTCTTTACTGAACCTTCACATTATATCAAATCATATATCTGATCAATTCAATTTTCATGAAATTTCTAACATTGTCATTTTCATACAGTAGATTTGTTCATTCCTTAGATATGCTTTGATCGTGGTCATGTGTCGATATTACGTGCATAAAACCATTATTATACAAATATTTCTAGTTCAGTAAAGAATAGTTTTATTTCACTTCATTGTGTACTGTTTGAAAATTAAAATTATTTTGAGTCTTGCATTTCATTTCATCTTTATTCTATAAATTCCGTTTATACCTTTTTTTCCCATTATATGTACCTTTTTTTCCAATATATTATAAAATAACATTCTACTATTTAATTTATTCTTGAGTTTCAATAAGATTTTATTAATTCTGAGAGTTCAAATATTTTTAAATTTATAAGTAATTTAATTAAATGTATTATATTTAATATTATAATTAATAAGAACAAATTTCATATATAAATTATAAATTAAATTATTTTACCATATGCCTGTTGCTATTTATAAGTCGTAAAACAACATTAACAAATCATTTCAGCATATCTAGATTTTTGAAGGCGACTACGTACATTTAAACAAGTCGCGTCGGCGCTTTCGCGTTTTATTTCGATGAGGTTGGCAGTGCCGAAACTCCGCCATCTTGAATTTTTAGGGTCTTTTCTTACGTGGAACCACCTATAGGCGGTGTTCTCTTGTTTGTTTTCTATCGCCCCCCCCCTGGGGGGGCAGTGGTTCGCGAGGGCTCCGCCCACAGCGCCGGCGTCGCAGAGGTGACCGCGTGACCTTGAGCAACGAGCCCGCGGGAAAGGGGTTTCACCGCCTGTTGTCGCGTAGCCATTGATAAAAACGTTACGTTATTCAGCTGTCCCGCACGGCAGTCACGACGTCGCGACGGGCCCAAAACAAAAACAACGCGAAACGAAAAGGGAAAGGGGGGGAGAATAAAGCATGCCGCGCAATTGTCCGGAGTTTGCAAGTTGCTCCTTCAGGTTGCTTTGAAGCCAGTTGCGTGAGTCATCTGTATTTTGATAGTTGCAAGCTGTGCGATGTTAAGGAAACGATTTTCATCTCCTTCTAGAAGTACCATGTCGGTAATGATGACACACAAGTATTAAGAACTAACTTCACTTTATAGGGCAATTTCAATTTTGCGAGTCATCCGCATTTTCATAGATGCAAGTTGTGTAAAGCTGAGGAAACGATTCTCACAAAATAATAGAGATGGCTAAAATATTAGACTAAATATTTTTCCTTTGACCAAACGGATTATAGTGTGTCCTGGTAGGTACCTAACAAATAATGAGGTGAAGTCGTGTTTGTTCATCATACTGGATTGATTGATCGATTGTTAGCGATTCCGATCGCGACTGCTGAGGTCATTAGTCCCGTAAGTGTAGTGCATGTTTTTCATCGGGAGGTGGCGGTGTCTTCCTCCACTGAATGGCGGGATCCGGCGCCGACCTACCGTCGACTAGCTGCGTTTTCCCCAACCAGGTATCTCCCACCAGCGGGAACAGCCACAGCCGGAACAAGTTCTAAGTCCCCGGCCGGTCTCCCGGCATGTGTGATAGTGTAGTGTTAATTAGTGTAAGTGTGTGTGGGGGGGGTGAGGATAGAACAAGGAAGAGGAAGGAATGATCGCACGCGGTCCCTGGCCAGTTTGTTAGGGTCCTGCTCCGGCATTCGCTGGGCATTTGGAGGAATGACCGCTCAGAGCAGCCGGTCGCTAGAATTCTCCTCCAGACAGCGACTGAATTTGATCATACTGGAAACACATATATTGTTAATGGTATAATGAGGCACAACCAATACCTAGAGATCCTGAAGAGCCAATAGTTCCCTCAAATAAATGAGTGGTCTGGAAAAAATCTATGCATATTCATGCATAACTATACTCCGTTCCACAATAGGAAAGAAAGTTAGAAAATATCAAGACTTTGAATCAGTTTCTGCTCCAATGGGCTGCAAATAGTTCTGGCATGAAACCCATAGAAAATGTTCGATCAATGTTTAAAAGGAACTGAAGGAAAGAAGAACTTGAAAACTAGTTTAAAACACTCACTCGCATTTAGGAAACGGTCCTGAAATTGAAAGAATGGTTTAAAAATTTGTTTTCAACACTTCATTATAATTATAGATAAGAAAATGTTTATAAATATTAGAAACCTGAACGCTGTTTTTACTGTTATCTACGGTCGCAAATAAAGTTTGGCGTATTCTGCAACTCTAGTCTAACAATTTGGACACCACTGTATTTCCGACTTCCGGTAGTGCCATCTCGATAACGACATGAAGCAAACAAAGTTCTGAAAACTTAGACTTACAGAGTTTTAAGAAACGACGGATGGTGATCTACACCGAAGGTTCTGCAACTACAAATGTACTTCTTATGCATGACTGACCTAAAGTATGATGCATGAGTTCTTACGTATGACTGGTTCAAAGTACACCCAAGATAAAATTTCCCAAAATGATAGTTTTGAATTTTATCTGGTTAAATTATTAGAAAGACTCAAGTACAGGATGTTTCAAAAATGCTTTCGAACGTCTGGAAGGGTCCGCGTCAGGGCACGATAAGTCGTGTGTTTCAAAATCAACAATCAACAAATCAACACGTCCCGCAAGCGAAGACGAATGTGAGATAACTTTCGGTACACACGGTCCGAGGTCGACTGCTGGAAGTCAGTATTGCCGCTGTGTTTAGTTCAGAGCCAGCAATACTGCTACTTTGGACTGACTCTGCTGAGATTTCATAAATTCGAGTCCCAGTGTTCGCGAATTTTCGACACCAGCAATGTCAATTTCAGCCGCTGTCTGGAGGAGTATTCTTGGGGGCGGCTGCTCTAATCGATACTTTTCTGTGGTTTCTCCGACCATCACCAGGTGAATTCCGGGGCAGTACCATAAGAAACGGGCCACGGACCACGCGCGATATTTCCTTCTTCTTCGTTCACCTATTCTCAACTAAGTAACACACCCTTACACTTACAAGCGATACACTATCTCACATGTTCAGGAGACCACATGGGAGCACCTGGGGATGGTATTCCGAATGTGCTCTCACTTACAAGCAACCATGTACTAAGAAAAAAATGGCGAAATTTCGACTACGACGTCGTTGTTAGCGTGCGGATCTCAACACAGTCGTACCTTACCACAAAATTTCCCATGCCGGGAATCGAACCCGGGCCTCCTCGGTGAAAGCCAGGTATCCTAGCCACTAGACCACATGGGAGCGCATGCTCATTGAATTCCGAGTGTGCCCTTACTTACGAGCAATCATGTACTAAGAAAAAATGACGAAATTTCGACTACGACGTCGTTGTTTGCGTGCGGATCTCAACACAGTCGTACCTTACCACAAAATTTCCCATGCCGGGAATCGAACTCGGACCTCCTGGGTGAAAGCCAGGTATCCTAGCCACTAGACCACATGGGAGCACGTGCTGATTGAATTCCGAGTGTGCCCTTACTTACGAGCAATCATGTACTAAGAAGAAATGGCGAAATTTCGACTACGACGTCGTTGTTTGCGTGCGGATCTCAACACAGTCGTACCTTACCACAAAATTTCACATGCCGGGAATCGAACCCGGACCTCCTGGGTGAAAGCCAGGTATCCTAGCCACTAGACCACATGGGAGCGCATGCTGATTGAATTCCGAGTGTGCCCTTACTTACGAGCAATCATGTACTAAGAAAAAATGGCGAAATTTCGACTACGACGTCGTTGTTTGCGTGCGGATCTCAACACAGTCGTACCTTACCACAAAATTTCCCATGCCGGGAATCGAACCCGGACCTCCTCGGTGAAAGCCAGGTATCCTAGCCACTAGACCACACGGGAGCAGGTGCTGATTGTATTCCGAGTGTGCCCTTGCTTACGAGCAATCATGTATTAAGAAAAAATGGCGAAATTTCGATATTGGTTGTTTATTTTAATCATAATCAAAAGAGATGTGTGGGCTCCTTCCGTGCACCGAGTTTTGCTCACCCTGCGCAGCACCGGTTTGCCTCACGAACCACGTGACAACGACTCACATCGTTTGAAAAGATCGCACATTTTTTCTAGACCAGACGTTGGCTGCTATATTGCATTACGTCGATATGATGAGAGATATTTTGATAAATAATAAATGATAAATAATGATAAATAATAATTGATATTTTGATATGGCATAATGTGACATTTTTCAGCGGCGACCAACAAAAAATAACAGGATATAATATATTTTTTTAAATACATCGTACATATATGTTTTGTAACAAGATAAAAATGTTGGTACTTAAAAATCCTGCTAAATGTTATGCAAAGCGGTGCCTGCAGCGAATTGGCTGAAGTTGGATTCGATACGCAAGATCTCGTTCCACCATGGTTTTAATAGAAGCATGAATGTTTTGAAAGCATCGGCATGGACTAGGCCAGGTGGCACTGACGGCGGCGGGCGACCGGCCTGCTCCCTGGCGGCGAGATGAACACGCACGCATCGACGCAACGAACCTGCCCGAGGGCCGAAATGGGTCGACCGACATTAGGCGCCGCACCAGCGGCCCTCCGCCCGGACGACATTAAACGCACCTCGCTCTTACGAAACGCGCCTCGCACAAAAACACGTGCCCGCTCCGAAGGGCGAGGCGGGGAGGGGGGTGAGAAGACTGAGTGGCGTCCGAGGGCAGAGGGCCGGAGTGCAAGAAAGGCAGGAGTAAAATCGAATCGTTTATTTCAGAAACCCGTCAAACGAGAATTCTTCATCTCAAAAAAATTGAGAAAAAACGTCCCAATTTTTCCGATTTCAAAATATCTTTTAATATTAAAGCAGTTAATAAATTAATATTTTTAGGTAAATATGGAATAAGCGACGTGTCTATCGTCATGTAACAGTATTCCACCACGAAAGCGCATTTTAAATTTTGGGTTTCTGAAATAAACGATTCAATTGATGACGATGCGACCTCACGGCCAGTTTTTCGGGTTCTAGCGATTTCTTTGAATCTCCACATTTTATTGTTGCTACAGCAACATTCACATTATCGTCTGATCTTATCATAAAAATAAAAATAATTATATTGGAGTAAATTTATTTGGAAAAAATTGGCTTTAATGTTTGCATCTCTGATTCGTTTTCTTCATATTTAGTGCCTCTGACTCACACATCATTTGATAATTCAAAATATTGGATAATTCACACCCATTGAGATTCACATTGGAAATTGAAACTCGGCTTGATAGAGAGCGAGAGTGAGAGGGGGTGAGAGAGAGGGACATGATGAGAGGGAGAGAAGAGTTGCGTCCGACAGGCAGACGGTCGGATAGCAAGATAGGCTGGTGTAAATTTGTGGACGATACGAGCTCACGGGAGATTTCCCGGGTTCTCTTGATTCGTTTGAATCTCCTAATTCTATTCGTACCACAGCATCATTCACATCATCAGCACATCATAAAAATAATTATATTGGAGTAAAGTTGTTTGGAAAAACTTGGCTATAGTTTTGTGTATCTGTTGTTTTTTTTCTGTACATATCTATTTATTGCCTTTGATTCATACATCATAGGATAATTTGAAAATACGTTTGCACATAATGGAAATATGAACTCGGCTTCAGAGAGAGAGGGAGACACAGACATAGAGAGAGAGAAAGAGAGAGTGAGGGGAGGGGGTCGGATGAGAGGGAGAGAAGGCGAGTTCCGTCCAAAGGTCGGAAAGCAAGAAAGGCTGGAGTAAATTTGCGGACGAGGCGAGCTTCTCGGGAATCTCCCAATTTCCCTGACTCTCAGTTCAGCAGTGTTCTGTCATAATTCACCATCATTATTGTTTTCTTCTATTTATTATATTATCACGTATTCCTATGTGTGATAATGTAAATGATCTTGGCTGTCCTGGGCAGCCAAGATCATTTACATGACTCTGGCCGCGGAAGCCTACGACTTCACTTATGTGTGATAATGGCTATGGGTGATAATGTTCAATGGCTTCAGCTGTTGACGGAACTCTAAACAAGAAATTAAATAAATTGGTATAATTTCTTGGAGAAACTTCGGAATATTATATTCACAGTGGATTCTGATTGACACATAATTGGGTAATACGATGTATTGGATCATATGAAAATCCGAGGTGGGAGCTCGGCCGAAGAAAAAGAGGGGGAGAGAGAGATAGAGAGAGAGAAGGAGAGAGAGGGACAGGGAGAGAAGGGGAGAGAGGGACAGGGAAAGAATAAGAAAGGGACAGAAAGCGAGAGGGACAGAAAGGGGTCATTCCGCGACATCGCACAAAATTTTGGGGCAGGCTTCGAGTTACGCGAAAATTTACTTTCTCCCTTTACTATGTACTTACGCAGAAAAGAGAAAGCAAATATAGGATGAGTATAGGACAAGGAAGAGGAAGGAAATATCGCGCGCAGTCTGTGGCCCGTGTGTTAGAGTACTGGTCGGCATTCGCCTGGTGTCAGTGCTGCCGGCGGTTAGGATTATTTTACAGATAGCGACTTAATTCGACCTACCTATACAGCTAGTGTCGACAATTCTGCCGCCATTGGGACTCGAACCTAGGACTTAGGTGGTCAGAGGAACTGCAGGGACATCAATTGATGCCGGATTGGAGTCAAGATTTACCAGACACCGGTACTTGAGATAGTTTGTTTTTTTTTCTTTCCTAGGACTTGTATCCAGCCGACAGCCGGTTGCCCTTTACGTCCCGAAGGGACGCATATTCGACCATACACTAGACAAACACTTGCGGGCTCCTCTGATCTGGGGTCAGAAGAACGCGAGGCCCTCCGCGACAACACACACACAAAGTCAAGGGACAAACAGCCATGCCCAAGGCGGGACTCGAACCCGCGACCCTTCGGACCGAAGCGCTGAGTCGGTACTCACTCTTAGCCACCTCGGCCATCCAGGTCGGCACTTGAGATAGTTACGTCGCTTAATCTTCGCTTATGCTGCTGATGGAGCATACCATCACGTACCACGTTGGCACTATGGCATAAAAAAATGTCAAAAACGTCAGCTACTGCTTCTATCTGGATATCATTAGTAAGTTATAAACAAGTACGTTTTTCAGATCGGTTGTTTTAAATCAGATCAATACATTTACTGAAATACAGGAAAACTTGTAACTCCGCAGATAATAATAATTATTGATGAGCAAATACTGTCGTACCACTTATTACCAAAAAACGCTTGTTCTTTACTTGCTTGCTTGTTGCTTACTTTTTCATTATACAACTTAATAGTATGTATATGAGTTATAGCAGAGACCTCAGAGTCCAAGAACTTGTACATTGTGCTTCGCCCCCTGGAAAGTCACAGTTTTATCTATTTTTGGCGTTAAATAATTTCATTTGTGAGAGTGTTTATAAAGTTTTTTAAAATCAATGTATTAATAAATAACACTCATGTGATTCCCAATTGCTTGATCTGCAAGATGAGGTATCTTGATACAATTCTATTTCTGTAAAAAGAAACTTGGCCACCACCGTCGTGTAGAAATGAATAAAGAAATGTTATTTTGGCAACACGAAGAGTTAGAGACTTATGAAATAATGCTTTAAGAGCAATTACATGACATCGCATGATAGAATAGATTGCCAACGTTCACATACTGAAATATTTTTTACCTCACGATGCTTGCAGAAGGTACAACGTGTGACACATTAGACACCACCTGCATGATAACGCCGAGGAAATTCTGAAACAGTACGCTGCGCACAATGCTTATCCCGACACTTAAGTCTTTTCCCTGGCAATCTCTTTTGTACAAGGAAGGTGTCCCTTCCACTGCCAATGTGACGGCATCTGGTCGAGTGTTTAGAAAGTTTTGCCAGCATGGGATGCGTCATGATGAAAAGCCATGGATGAGCTGGCTCGACTCACCGACTTTTGCTTGTTCTGCACAACACAAGATACGCCACGAACCACGTGACCACAGCACGGGCACTTCCTTTGAAAAGCCAGGCCAGACGCTCACCGCCATGTTGCATGGAGAGCGAGAAGTGTTCAGAAACATTTTCATAAACTATCAATTTTCAACAGAAATCGATCAAAAATAACATGGTGAAGATGTCGTTGAAATAAAAGATTCAATATTTTTAAAAAATGCTTCACATATGTTTCAATAACTTTTTAAAAGTGAATAATTTTGGTAACTGACTGCATTTAAAATTCCCGCTAAAATTGTGACGCAAACTTGGTCCACGAAGCCCATTGGCTGAAGCCGGATAAGCTGCGCAATAGCTTGCCCATGTCTTTTCATCTTGGGACTCGTCATTTTTGTTTGCTGACGGAAATACGCTTACGGTTTTTGTTTTAATAGGTTATCACACACGACGTATCATATCGAGACGCGGTTGAATTTTGGTGATAGGAAGACAATATTTTGAATCATCCTGTAAGGAGACAAGTGGTTGCGACCCCGACTGCATCACCAAGGGTCGTAGTGGATACTGTGATTGAGTGGATACTGTGATTGAGTGGATACTGTGATGACTGAGATCTCTCAGGGTAACAACTATTGCCACTGAAGCAGTGCCGGAGCTAGACAATTTTAGGCCCGAGACATTGCTTAAATGTAGTCTTGCCCCTCAATTAAAAATGTGAAAGTTGTATCAAGAAACTATGAGTTATGTTATTTCAACAAATAACAAAAATTGCATTAAACTAAAAAAAGGTTTTGGAAATATATTTTAAATATTAGTTTTACGTAAAAGTATTTAGTGATCAAATAATATAATTTCCACGAGGAACGAAAAACGATAAAAAATGTGTTTAGTTAGTGTTTAATAAAATCACTTGTTAATCACATGAAATAATAATGTGAATTTCAGTGGAATCTATTTTAATGTTAGCGTCATTTTATTCATTTCACTGAGTCTACTGTACTGTCTACTGTACAGTACTGTCTACCTTAAAAGTAAAGAATACGATTGTATAATTAAATATTTAAGGAAAAAATTAATTGAAAAGTGTATGAAACGGCAGACTACTGTTAAGGAGTTCTAATTTTGCTAATTGTTTCCCGTCATCGGGCCCCAGGCGCTCGCCCGGTCTACCCACGCACCAACGCTCGCGCCTGTGAAATAAAAGTTTAACATAGCTAAGACAAACTCAACTACTAAATAAAATAAATAAATCAATGTCTTTACAGGTGGCGAGGCTCAGGCCATTTAGCCTGCTCTTCCGCCTGACCACTTTCAGAATTTATATTACAGTAGTACATAATAAAGGAAGTCATTCAATGAAAGATACGTACGCAATTTGGATGCAGAATCTCACATAGATGACAGGAATAAAAGCGAGGAAGTAAGAGTTTGATAGGAAATCGGGAAAGATCGGGATGAGAGGAACGGGATAAAAAAATAAGGAAAGAAAGTGAAATATTAATAAGTTCTGCTAATTGTTTCAAAGATGTTTTGAAGAAGCTAAAATTGCGTACGTATTTTTGAATTACCCCTAGAAAAACTAGAAAGGGAGGGAATCTCGTCAGCATACAAACGAAGACACATCAAGCCAAGAGTTCAAGCCCTGAGAGAAACCGAAAAAAATGAGAGATAATGGTAAATGCTTTTGCGAGTATTTCATAATAATAACAATAATTATTATTATTATATGATAAAGTGTTGTAAAACTATTTGGTCCTTAAATAAACTTTTTAAAAAATTAAAAACGTGGATATTATCAATTCATTTTTACACAATGTTAACAGTTAAAATATTTCACAAACTAGCAAATTGAAAAATTTTAAGAATTTAGGAAATTTGTACCGTTTAGAGTATTCCCAAGACCTGAAAACCCGACATCTCTCATCCGTAAGCCAACGATTTATACTACTCTGTGAATTACAATTGTACACACACACACACACACACACACACACACACACACACACACACACACACTACTCCGATTTAAATGTGTCAAGGTCACGAGCTGGAAGAAGAAGGGGTCATTGGCAACCAATCAGGAGTTCCAATACCACAAAATGAAATCGCAACTCAACTCCCGATTGGATGACAATGTCCCCCCCCCCTCCGTCCAGCACGTGACCTAGACGTGGTACTAAGTTTAAATCAGAGTACAATACATACACTACAATACCACACAGGAGTGTGGAGCTCGGACCTTGCCCCGCAAAACAAGAAACTTGGAGGGGGAAACCGATTTGTAGTTCGGCGCCGCATCTCACATTCTAGAGTGAAATGAATACAGCCACCTCCCGGGATATAACATGCACTGCAACCACAAGACAACTGACCGCAGCAGTCGACGCGCCCGGGAACATCGAAAAGTCGATTGCTTCAACCTTCGCACCCACTGTGCATCGCCGGGAGGGGTGAGGGGTGGGGGGAGAGGCGTTTTCCAGAGGAGCGGCAGTCGTCAAGTCTCCAGCGTCACGCAGAGGGAAGACAATGAACGATCACCGCCAGGGGCGCTGCGTCCCATCCGCCTTGAGAAAGAGGCACGTAATGCCACGCGTAGCCAAAGTAGTTTATAGTAATAATAATGGTTATACATATTGTTAAAAGGAGCTGTGATATCACTGCAGTCCCTTTCATAGGATTAGAGTCCCTACGAAAGATTTTCAACACTAGCTACATGGCTAAATCACCGGGAGCGGTAGCTCAGTGCATCAACTGTTGTCACTGCAGCGCCTCTGACCGGGAGGTCCTAGGTTCGAGTCCCGACGGCAGCAGGATTTTCGACACTAGCTTTTCAGCTAGGTCGAATTCTGTCGCTATCGGGAGGAGAACTCTGGCGGCTGGCTACTCTGATCGGTAGTTTACCGTGATTTCTCCGAACAACACCAGGCGAATGCCGAAGCAGTACCCCACGAAACGGGCCACGGACCGCGTGCGATCTGTCCTTCCTCTTCCCTGTCCTATGCTCTCCCCTTACAAACACACTTACACTAACATGCACTACACTACCACATATTCCGGGAGACCGGTCGGGGGCTTAGAGCTTGTCCCGGCTGGGGCGGTGCCCCGCTGGTGGGAGAGTCCTGGTTAGGGGGAAACCCCACTAGTCGACGGTAGATCGGCGCCGGATCTCCCCATCGAGCGGGAAGTTAACCGCCATCTCCCGAGAAAAAACATGCACTACACTAACGGGACTAATGACCGAAGCCGTTGACGCACCCGGAAACACGAAAAAATCAATCAATCAATACATAGCTAAATCGAATTCAGACGCTGTCTGGAGGAGAATTCCATTGGTTCTGATCGGTAGTTCCCGCGGTTTCTCTCTGATTAATACCAGGCGAATGCGAGAGCAGTACCCTAACAAACGGGCCACGGACCGCATGCAAACTCTCCTTCCTCTCCCTTGCCCTATCCACACCTCTTACTTACACACACACTCACGCATAACGCTAACACATATCAATCGTTTATTTCAGAAACCCGTCAAACGCCAAAATTAAAAATGCGCTTTAGCGGTGGAATATTGTTCCATGAGGATAGACGCATCGCTTTTTCCATATTTACCTGAAAAATATTCATTTATTAGCTGCTTTTTAATATTAAAAAATATTTTGAAATCGGAAAAACTGGGACACTTTTTTTCCATTTTCTCGACATTACAGATTTGGCGTTTGACGGGTTTCTGAAATAAACGATTCATTATGTGGAGTGCTTTCAGGTGGTCTCCGCTGGGTCGGTGCCCCACTGGTGGTAGATATCTGGTTGGGGAAAACCCTCAAGCCGATTTAAAAGTCGGCGTCGGATGTCGCCATTCAGCAGAAGAACACTGCGACTTCCTGTGATAAAACCTAAATCACACTTTCGGTATTAATAACCAACGCAGTTGAAGCGCCAAAAAACAAGAAATAATCAATAAATCATATTTGATAAATTGTTTTTTTTCTTATTTGTGGCAATTAGCCATGTTAAAGCGGCAACGCTGGTCCTGAGCTAAACTAAGCAAGCGCCATGGCGCGGCGTGGGGAGTGGAAGGACAACAGCCCGCTGCCTCGAGTGGGGCGCTGCCGTCGCGACGGCCTCCGCCAGCGCGCTCTCCGGAGATCGCCTGCCCCCCGAGGCCGGCACGGGCACCTCTTCCCCACTCTTCAGCCTGGGGGAGGGCCCGTGTCAATGCCATCCAGCCACGTAAAAATTAAATAAATAAATAAATAAATAAATAATCAGTTACAAAAATATATAAATAATCCCATGATGACAGCAAAGATATTGTGATAATCCGTAATGATTAAGGAACCAGGAAGTATAAACCCAAAGTTTATTTAAAAATATAATATGATCAACTAGACACATGTTTCGGGATCTTGTCGGATATTCAGTGGTTCTACAGAGAAGAAAATATGTTATTTCATATGTCAATTAAATTTGATTTTAGCAAATTTAAAACGCGTTTTGAGGGATTCGTATGCTCCACAAATATATGATGGGCTCATTCGATTGCTCTAGACTAGGACAATCAACTCGCAATATTTTATCCGGAACCTTTTAGAATATCCTGGTATTATTCTAAATACATGTTTTTAAGGATTAACAGTGCCTAGTGCTGAAACGCTGAGAATTTTTATTACAATATTTCCGGCATAACGCGAATCCTTATGAAATGATTGTTAAGTATGAGGATAATAAAAAATATGTAATGAAAAATACATTTTCTTAAAAAACGTTCTTCTATCGATAATTTTTTTTATGTAACTGTGCTAGAGAACAAAGTATTCAGGCAACTGTCTTAGATTTCAAAATTTGCAAGGGCATACAATTATTATTAAAATTCTTCTTCTTCTTATTGTTGTTATTGTTATTGTTGTTGTTGTTGTGTTGTTATTTTATTGCATATTAATGAAGAACGTTTAACTTCGTATAAAATTCACAAGGGGTAATTTATCAGTCGTTGCCGTTTTAGGACTCGAAAGGGAGTTAAATTTTAAGTCAACGAGGGATCTTCCCTTGCGCTAAACATTAGCACTAGAGCTGAAGAGAAAACAGTTGTCCACAGTTCTAGAAGCAGGCCCAAGTTGCCTTACAGCGGAGCTCCTCGTCCCTAATTGTGACGATTCCAACTGAGGGGGCAACCCCTTTTCACCCCCTCCCCCCTTTTTCCCCTTCCCGGTTGAGTTCGTCTCAGAAGCAGAATTGCCTTTGCCTCTTCAGCCTCTCCGATAGGTAGGTTCGAGGTCCTAAGTTCGATTCCCAACGTTAGCAGGATTTGCTACAACAGGTAAATTATGGCGCTAAGTAAAATTCGCCCGCTGTCTGGTGGAGAATTCCAGTGGTAGGTTGCTCTGATGGTAGTTTTCCGTGGTTTCTCCGATCAACAGCCAGCCAAAGTCGGATATATAGCCGTATCTTTTTTTAATTGTTTTATTGTAATCATTTTCAGGTTTTACAAAGTTCAGTTCACACTGTACATTTGTTTTGTTGGCTTAATATAAACTTAATGCTTATAACTTATTAGACGTATCTAAGAGGCCGTGGACTGCGCGCCAACTTTCCATCCTCTTCCTTGTCCGATCCTATCACATCCCCTTATACACACACTTACATTCTCTACTCTTCCGCACGAGTCGGGAGTCCAGTGAGGAGCAAAGGGGAGATACTCCTCTGGGAGAGACACAAGAAGGGGAATCCCCCGTAAGCCCACGTGGTGGTTGGCTCCGAGGCTCTCCCCCTCCAGTGGGGAAGAACACCGCCACCTCCCAGGATTCAACATTCGCTACACTATACTTCCATTAACTCTTTTACGCAGCGGACCATTGGAACATTCGCTACACTATACTTTCATTAATTTTTATACGCAGCGGACCATTGGAAACATTTTTCACTAGTTGCACAGCTCGGACCTCGGCTCACACCAACAACTGACAAGAAAGTAGGCTTGTAGGCTTTGTAAAAAATGCTTCTCAGATGTTCTACACGCATTTATCATGCCTACAACATCTTCCGGTGCTTCTGGGAACTATTTTCTGCAATCTTAAGCGGTGGTTCAGAAATTATCCTACCATGAAACAACACATACCGCGAAGAGATGATGGTTCAAATTTTGTACCTCCAGGCGGCTGATACATTACTCACAGGGGTACATATTTTGTACCACAGTGCTGGAAAGAGTTAAAACAGAGTATCGCTTCAAGGTCATAAGCTGAAAAGAGAAGGGGACTCTGTCTTCGAATCAGGAGATTCAATACCAAAATTTTAAGTCGTAACGAAGCCTGCGATTGGATGACAGTACCCCCTCTCTTGCCAGTTCGCGACCTTGAAATGATACTGTCTTAATCGGAGTATAAATGACCCCTGATGGCGGCAGGATTTTCGACACTAGCTTTTCAGCTAGATCGAATTCAGTCGCTGTCTGGAGGAGAATTCTAGCGGCCGGCTGCTCTGATCGGTAGTTTTCCGTGGTTTCTCCGATCAACACCAGGCGAATGCCGGAGCAGTACCCTAAGAAACGGGCCACGGACCGCGCGCGATCTCTCCTTCCTCTTCCTTGTCCTATCCTCTCCTCTTACACACACTTACACTAACATGCACTACACTACCACATATTCCGGGAGACCGGTCGGGAGCTTAGAGCTTGTCCCAGCTGGGGCGGTGCCCCGCTGGTGGGAGAGTCTTGGTTAGGGGGAAACCCCACTAGTCGACGGTAGGTCGGCGCCGGATCTCGCCATCCAGCGGGGGAAGATCACCGCCATCTCCCGAGAAAAAAACATGCACTACACTAACTGGACTAATGACCGAAGCAGTTGACGCGCCCGGAAACACGAAAAAATCAATCAATCAATCGGAGTATAAAGAGAATATTGGCCATGTCAGTTGACCTGCTGGGAAACACGAATAATTCCGTCAATCAATCAATCAAATATCCTAGGGAGTGAACGAGTTTCCGCACGCTCGTGGTATATTCAAGTCGTTTCCATGAACTCCCGAAGTTTTATAAGCAGATCCAGAAAAAAATCACGTACGTTGGGGGCAAAGTCGTCACCGTCCGGCCTCGACGTCACCTGGGGAAACTGAGCCTTTTAAATTCGCCAGCTGGCTGGCAGAGGGTGCTAGTTCCGCCCTTTACAGCTCCCACTGCCTACCTCCAAGTGGCGGGCTGCTCAAACTAATAGTCCGCTTCAGAGCTACGTCTCTTTCAACTGACCAATTTTCGGGGATCTATTTACCAATTTTCGGCTCAAACATTTCTAATCTGACACAGTTATGCGTATTCATTTACTTCCATCCGTGCAATACAGACACACATCCCGATTTTCGGCTACAAAGTTATGTGTATCTCCTCACTACCTTGCCTCCCTATACTTTAGTATAGAGGAAAAGTAAAAGCTCATTGATATCCGAACTTAAAAAATCTCATTATCTTCGCCTCACTAACTATAACCTCACTTTAACACTCCAGTTGATGAAACTACTGTTTCTGATCGACAGGAGTTTGCGCTTTATTTTGAATCGCAAGAAGTACTACTGTGGTTGGTCTTGAAAATGACTTAATAAAGAAATAATGCCAGACAGCCATGCATTCTATTAATTGTAAGATATTAAAATTTACTGTATGTTATAAAATTGGTCTAAAAGAGCTCTTCCGTGGATACTTGCTGTCCCATGGCATCAGCTGTATTGTAAGCAATGACACAATAGACAGTACAGAATTCAGTCGCCGGCCCGGTGGCCGAGATCGCTAAGGCAGTAGTGATCTCGGACCGAAGGGTCGCGGGTTCGAGTCCCGCCTCGGGAATGGTTGTATTTGTGTTCGTCCTTTCACCCCTTATCATCAATCACCATATCGTCTCATCCACATAGTTACCATACCGTTAACAGCAATAGTGGTCGCTAATGACCTTAGATGTTGATGCGACCTTAAATAACAAAAAAAAAAAAAAAAAAAAAATTCAGTCGAACTCGCAGTATGAGGATAGGCAGAATAACAATGAAGTATTTGCATCTTCCAGTTCCTGGCTGTGTAACGAAACCATAGACATTTCTCACATGGTCAAAGGCAGTATAGTGTTCTTTCAATTTCTGTGCGCTTTGGAAATTAGCGCTTTAGAGATTAGTATACTTTGAGACACCTTATGAATTTTAGGTACAGATTACGTGAAATATTGAAGATTCAAATATTTCATGCATGCCATTATGCACGCATTCTCGAAAGTTCGAAACACATTTTAAGATGTCTCTAAATTTCATTTGTTCATTTCGAGTCATCAGCGTTTTCTCATATTATTGTGCACCAAAATAATGCTTATTAATTAATTCAAGGATCACCGGGTAACACAAACAATCAAATAAGGACAATGATTCCAGTCACGTTTTTAAATTTATGTATTTCTAAGACTTTCAACCTCATTTGTGATGTCCTCTTCAGTTTCTGTCGTAGTGTGGGGTTCTGTACACATGATAAAAAAAATGTAAACGTAAACACAAGAATTGCACACAGTAGGCCACCAACTCATCATAGTCTTTGTAACTATGTTATGAAACTCATGAGAATTCAACTCATGAGAATTATACATATTGGAAGGTGACCTTTCTGAATCCATTCGTTTAAGGCAGCCAAACATACTCGCCATCGCAGAGCTGCCAAAACTGAGTAAGTTAGTGGTACCAACATCAATTGAACAATACTCATTAAAACATTTAGACGCATTGGAACACAATGATCTTCCTACTTTCTCTAGAGATTGCTTGAATTGTTGATGAATTTTTACATTAGAACATGTTATAACTCGCATGTTCTGGAAAGTTCCAAACAAATTCGTAAGCATCTCCCGTCAAGTACAGCGTGGCACGGGCCGAGCTCTTCTCAACGCTTCACAGCGGAGGTTTTACTCCTCTTCTTTCACTTTCTTGCAGATTGCACCTTATAAATTACTTACTTTCGCACCAGATGAAAGTGGTGAGCTTTGCGCCCAGTGAGTTAACGAGTCGCGGGTAACACTGAATGGCAGTGATATAATCTCGGAATATCGCGATATCATCTACCGCTGCGATGCCTCAACGTAAATGAGAGGAAGAATTGGTCGTGGAATCGTTTAGCTGCTCGCTTTCTGAACAGTGTTTGGGTGTACGCGTAACTTGCAATGCGAGTACTACTCACGCAACTTTTCTTGAACGATGACCTTGCTTCCCCCTCCCTTGAGCAATGAACAGTTGAAGGCAAAAACTCGCAGCGAACACTGATGACAACATTCCAAGCATTAAAAAACTTCGATGGAACAGAGTGTAGTCAAAGCTAGTTGCTTCCGTAGTCGAGAACTTCTGTTCAGCTTTATTACCATTATCTGAAGAAATGGCTGAGTTACGTCCAGGTCCTTCAAAAGAGGCACCTAAAACTGCTATGTAGTGTCCCTGCTGTTGCATACCCAGAGCGATGTCCTGGCCTCACACGTATCAGATTTGACTTTGATTTTCCAGATGTTGGCATTACTGTAAATACTCTAATGGCCGACTTTGTAACTAATATCCCCACTCCGCCCGCATTTCTTCAATCCATCGTTCAAGAAAACTTGCGTACAAAACGTACACTGACCTTTTAAAAAAAATGTTCACTGAACCAGTTATTTAGAGGTCCCGTAGCAGAATATTTAATTTAATTTTCTGTGAATGGTTGGTAAAAGTGGAAGTATCTTAGTAATAAGAATGAAGAATATCTGATTGTCGGTTGTCTTCTCCGAGCAACGGAGTATCATGATAGAAGATCCAAATTAATCAAGCAGAATGGTTAGCGAGACCGAGGAGACAAGTTTGAAAGATTCTCAATTCCACGGGATTGTGGGTTTATGTAAAGGTATGCATGCTATGCTAGAAACATTAGCAGTGATAACTTCTATGTGTTTAGGAGGTTGTAAATGCAATGATTGTTATAAATTTTCTTATTTTAGTATCTTAATTTTTTTTAGACAATCAATTGGGAGTCCGTATCGGTACAGAATTATCCGTTAAAACTCATGTTTTTAAAAATATTGAAATAGCGTACTTTATTTTCCAATTCAACGATTCGTGAACTGGTGTGTTCACCTCATCAGGAACAGGAACTATGACAAAATCTTATGAACCTGATGAGGTGAACACACATGTTCACGAAACGTTGTACTCGAAAATAAAGTATGCTATTCCAATGATTATTAGAACATGAGTTTTAATAGATAATTCTTTATCGATAAGGACTCCCAATTTATTGTCTAAACTAGTGGTGCTAAAACAGCACATACTTTCCCACCTTTAGTCATGGTTGTGTCATATCTTAATTTCTCTCCAAATTAATACGTCTCAGTCGTCATTTTTTTGTAAAACTCATTACAAAAACTGGAAAATTTGGTGCGAAAACTAAATATTTCCAAGCAAATATCAACACAAATTTGGTAATTATAACTGCTTTTATTGCAGCTAAATCATGTCACAACAATGAGACGTAATTCACAGAAATTCGCGATTTGTGACGCGGAATGTCATTGTTGCATATGAATCTGATGTACCCAGAAGGCTAGGTTTTTTATTTCATATACATCAATTAGGTTTTAAATTTTTTCTAAAATATTTATTTATAAACGTATAACAGAATCTCCAAGGTAAGAAACGATCAAAGAAATATGAATTAATATAAGTGCACATTCTAATTTATGTAGCATCCAACTACCTCAAAACAGCTCTAAAAATACGTTCACGTTGCGAAGCGTTAGAAGTGGTCCTAGGTTCAAGTCCGGATGGTGTCGGATGTTCGTCACTGTCTTTATAGCGAAGTACAATTCTACCGCCGTCTATGGAAGAAACCTAGTGGCCGGCTGATTGCTAGTTTTTCGATCAACATCATGTTACTGCCATGGAAGAACCTCGACAAACCTTAACAAACTAGTCACGGATATTTTCTTCCTCAACATTGTACACACACATCGGGAGAGGTGGCTCAGTGCATCAACTGATGTCACTGCAGTACCTCTGACCGGAAGATCCTAGGTTCATGTCCCGACAGTTGCAAGACACTAGCTTATCTAGGTTGCTGTCGCTCTCGCTAGACAGCTAGTCGCTGTCTGGAGAAGAATTCTAGAAGAAGGCTGCTCTGATCAGTAGTTTTCCGTGGTTTCTCCGATCAACCCCAGGCGAATGCCTAACAAACGGGCCACGGACCACGCACGATCTTTCCTTCCTCTCCCTTGTCCTAACCTCACCCCTCACACACACCTACACTTACATGCACTACACTACCACACATACCAGGAGACCGGTCGGGAGGTTAGATTGATTGATTGATTTTTCCGTGTTTTCAGGCGCGTCAACTGCTCTGGTCATTAGTCCCTTTAGTATCGTGCATGTTTTTTCTCGGGAGACGGCGGTGATCTTCCCCCGCTGGGTGGCGAAATCCGGCGCCGACCTACCGTCGGCCAGTGGGGTTTCCCCCTAACCAGGACTCTCCCACCAGCAGGGCACCGCCCCAGCCGGGACAAGCTCTAAGCTCCCGACCGGTCTCCCGGGATATGTGGTAGCGTAGTGCATGTTAGTGTGTGTGTGTGTGTGTGTGTGTGTGTGTGTGTGTGTGTGTGTAAGGAGAGAGGATAGGACAAGGAATGGGAAGGACATCGCGCGCGGTCCGTGACCCGTTTGTCAGGGTACTGCTCCGGCATTCGCCTGGTGATGATCGGAGAAACCACGGAAAACTACCGATCAGAGCAGCCGGTCTCTAGAATTCTCCTCCAGACAGCGACTGAATTCGACCTGGCTGAAAAGCTAGTGTCGAAAATCCTGCCGCCGTCAGGACTCGAACCTAGAACCTCCCGGTTAGAGGCGCTGCAGTGACTCGGGAGCTTAGAGTTTCTCTCGGCTGGGGCGGTGTCCCGCTGGTGGGAGTTAACTGGTTGGGAGAGGGTCCGCTAGCCGACGGTAGATCGGCGCCGGTCGTCGCCATCCAGGGAAAGATCACCGGAAAAACAAGCATGCACTACACTTACGGGACTAATCATTTCAGTAGTTGACGTGCCCGGAATCAAGAACAAGCAACCACACACACATATACACATACATGTACTATGCCAACACATGCGTCGCGACCCCAATCAGAAGCTTAGTGCTAGAAGAAGCCCCTGCTGACCCGGTGTCCTGCTGGGGATATCTTTGGAGGGGAAAACCCCTCAAGCAGGAAAGTAGGTCGTCGCCGAATCTCACCTGCAGGGTGAAAGAATCATCTCCATCAACATCCACCACACTTAGGGGATCGATTACCAAGTTATTTGACGCTCCCGGAAACATTAAATTCTCACCCACTCACTCGAACACTTCACACATGGCGTTGCGATACCGGTGAAGGCCCTCCGACCTCGACTCCTGAATGTTAAATTTCCACGCGATATATTGCTGTGAGGCAACGGAAGGAAATTTGACTAACTGTCCAACGTTAATGGTAATGAATGCCATATTTGAGTGGAAGACCCCTGGCGAAGGTCACAAGTACGCACAAGCCCGCACGAGTGCAATGGGCATTCACGGAAATAAAACACAATCGAAAAAGCGAGAGAGGAAATGAGCGTTTCAAGGTTATCTAATATTCTTCTTTCGGTTAGTTTGTTTTTTACTCACTTCATACGGAATATTCGCTTCATTTTATGATTCTTTGTTTGAGTTTCAAGGATTCACTTTAATGAGTTCGCTACGAAATATAGTTTAATGGGTATTGCCATGACTTATTATTATTGTTATTAAATGTATCCCCCTCGTTTGGCTCATGGACAGCGTACTAGCTTCTAAGTAGCTACTCGGGGTGTGATTCCGGGTTCGACACCCGGTCGGGGCAAAAATAGAACCGTAGCTTTCCATTACAATGGTCTCAGTTTCTAAAGCTACCTAACGAAAGAAAAAGTTCAGTCATGCCAAGTACGCTACATACGGTGGTGGGTGGACGTCGTGTACGCCTCATGTATCCCTTACCCCCCAGCGTGGGTAATGAATAAAAATTAGGCCCAGCCCTGGGAACACCGCTAGCTGAACAAGGTCGAATTAATTAGACCTTAAAACGCCAAATACATTCATACATACTCTATTAAAATTCATAGTAAAATACATTTTTCTTCATAGCTCTCCCTCTTCAAGCCTTCACGGGTCTTTACTTTGTTTTTTTTTGTGGCCGATGACAATTGGTCATTGTTACACCTCTTGCCTTATAAAATGAATCTTTTAACAGTGGTAATCACGTTTCTGAGGCCACGAGCCCCGTTGAGAAGGACGTTCCCGAATTAATAAAAAACTTACGTTTTTTGTGACATCGACGAGGTTGCCGAGGTCTATACTAGGACTTGAATGGACCGTCCAATGTCAATGGGGCTTAGGGAGTGGTAGACCCAACTTTTATTATTTACCTCAAATCTCTTCCCTTGCAACCTTTAGACTCGCTAAAAATCCAAACCATACCAGAATAAAAAACAGATACCCCTACAATATATTCCTCAAAACCTTCTCCGAATTTGAACCAGAATAGAGGACCCAATAGGGCATCCTCAACCTTATGTTAGATTTAAGTCTTAGAAATAAGTTTTAAATATAAGTTAGTAAGTAAGTCTATCAAACATATGTAAAGTTTATACTACAACTGACCTATGTACATCCATCAAAATCAATATATATAAAAAAAAAGGGAGTGGTAGACCGACTCAACTCCCGCTGCAAGCATGGGAGTGAACACCCAATGGGGAAGGACAGATTGTGTGCGGTGAATAGCACGTTGTTGTAGGTACAGCTCCAGGATCCGCCAGGAATTTATCTGAATGCTTGATTGTGATTGATTCTGATTTGTCGATTGATTGATTAGTGATTCCAGGTGCGTCAAGGTTAAGATCATTAAGATATGTGACTTATAAATAAATAAGGTGTTTTGGTTGTGAGTAATTAATTAATTAATGATTGGAGAAGATTTTAGAGCAGTGGACAATTATATACAAAGTTAAGTATTAAATTTTTTTAAAACTTCAATCTTCCAGACGTTTGATTTGCTAAAATTCTCCAATGTGCCTGCACGCTTTGCCTTCACGTTGCAGTTACACTTCAGGCATGTATAAATAACGGTAGATGACATTTCACCTTTCGCAGGGTAAATGCAATGTGAAACCTCGACCAGCGGCACAAGCCGTAAGGTACGAGCAAATTACCAATGACATTCGCAGCACATTCTTGAAATATCTTGGAATACAGACAGAGCCGCTCTCTTTACTTCGTTAAGGTCAATAATCTCGATTTCTCCAACACGTACCGGCTGAGGTGGCTCGGGGCATCAATCGATGCCACTGTAGTGCCTCAGACAGGGAGGTTTTAGGGTTCAAGTCCCGGCGTTGGGAGGATTTTCCACACTAGCTAAGATAGGTCGAGTTCAGGCACTGACTGATTCTAACCGCTGGCTGCTCTGATCGGTAGTTTATCGTGGTTCCTCCGATCAACACCAGGTGTATGCCAGAGAACTCTAACACGAACCTTCCGTCCTCTTCCTTGTACCATCACCTCCTCTTACACTGAATTACACTCACAAGCATAACTCGATCACATATGTCGACATTTCAGTCGGGAACTTAGAACTTGTCCCGACTGGGGCGGTGTCTTGGATGGGGAATATCCCACTATACAACTTGTAGGTCGGCGCCGGATCTCGCTATTCAGCTTGAGAAGAACACTGCTACCTCTCGTGATAAATCATACCCTCCACTTACGGAACTAATGACCTTAGCAGTTGACGCGCCCGAAAATAAAAACATTATCAATCAATGTTCCAACAAACCAAATCCCTTTATTGGCACCGTACCACGTTATGAGGCTCATTGCGAATGGGCCTTTGATCCAATGCAAGATGGCGGCCGCCGCTTTCCTTCCGGCCGGGTCGCTGCGCAAACAATGCGCGAAGGTTGGGAATGGGCAGGAAAAGGGGCTTCCCCGGGTGACAGATGTCGCTCCGCCGAAGCGCTCCCGAGGCCGCGGGAAAACGCTAGACAGGGGGCCGTGACGATTGCTGCCTCTTAAGCCCAGGATTTTCACACGAAGCGAACTGACTGTGAAAGTTTGGATATTGTGCGCAACATCCAAACGGAAAAACGAGGTCGGCGGTAAAGGAACAAACCTCCATGGTTCGTTTAATTCGAAAATAGTTTGAAAATGTTTATAGGAATTACCATTTTTTCATGGAATTTCTTGGCAAGGCGAAAGAGTCGTGGCTCTTTGGCATGTGTTTTATTAATACTCTTCCTATGAAACGTGGGGCTCCTAGACTAGGATGCATTTTCAACGTGGTTAATTGAAAGTAGAAGTGGACCAAATAGTCATTGATGCACAGTAATCAAGTAATATTCACTCATCAAGCAAGCGTACTCTATCACCAGAAATCCAAGAGAATCAATTTTGTATAAATATTTTAAATAGTTTATTTAAGAACTCATTATTATAATGAATTTATCGATATTACGAGTGGTACACACGCTTTGTGAATGTCTAGTATTTGCATCAGGTCTTTTTGGCCAATAATTACGGAATCTGCTTTCGTTTTTCTGCTCAAAAAACCTTTCTTAGAACTGTCCTGACGTGTTAGTTATGAGATGTGCATATTCTAATTACAATTGTAATTGTATCTCGTATATTCTTAAATATTATTACAATAAAAACAACAGGAACAGTAATTCAAACTAAATAATAATTATCTTTTATTACGAATTCATTAAATGTATCTTTATGGTCTCTATTAAAGATTCATAATCAGTGCCCAGCCGACTTGCAGGTAAGGATAGATGCAATACGTATTTTCAAATTCAACATTTCGCATGTTTATTTGCACTTCACACTCACCCACCTTAATGTCCTTGCTGTCTTGTTGACGAATGTGTTTCGTGCTTTTCATAATCATTTCGTGTTTTTATTTTCTGGTATACGTACGTATATAACGATAAATATACAGGTAGTTTATGAGAAGGCTGTAAGTAAAGCTGCAGAAAATCAGGTTTAAACAAAAGGTTTTAACGAAACGTCAAGGTTTTAATGAAAATACAGGTTTTGAGGTCTCCTGATACCCGAAAAGTACTATTATTTTTCCAAAACGTTCGTCTACCTGTCTGCCCGTCTGTGAACAACACTAGCGCCTAACCAAACAGTTCACAAGGTCGTTTTCCAAAATGAATATTTCCCTATCGATTTGGCCCGACTCCAAACCGGCGATATTGAACCAAATCCTTTCAATTTTCGGGGTAATTCACACGACTTTCCTGAGATATTTCTGAAATATACTCCAAAATGGCTCCAAATTTTGTCTTTTAGTTTCTTATAAGAATAGAGTAAAACACAGAGATAGGTCCGATTTTCACAGTTAGGCCTCTGAAATTTGGAAAATTGGAAACATTTCAATGTTTTGTAACGCCTCGTACAACATTAATGCTCATGGAGATTTTTATTCGAATGAAATTTGTTCTCCACAATAGTTCTGTAATTAACGCCACGGACATTTTTTGAAAATATTAGTAGTTTCTGTCAATTTTAACCCGGCAGTACGCACACCATGTTTCGTAACGTATTGAGGCGCGCGGGGTGCCTGAGTCATCCCGCAGGAAAACTGATACGAAAATAGCAAGTAATGCACACTTTTGTTTGTTTAATAAATACTTGTGTATTTTAACGATTATATACATAGTTTGGACACAAAAAGTAAGTGAATAATTAATTTTTATACGTTTCCTTTTTCAAACAAATGTTACAGATGTGTTTCATGTGTTTAATGCACATATGTTCCTCACACATTGAACAGAATGAAGTAGTTTTTCTGTCTTCATTTCTAGGACAGACTGTGCATCGTTTCTTCCCTGGTTTCTTCAGCTGAAAATCAGGTGAAGTGCAAATATTGTCCGTGTATTCTGTGGCCATTTCTCGAAGGTTTTTGGACACTATTGGTTGTTGAGAGCGGTGTTCTATTGTGGGCTGCACAAAAGCTTTTCCCAATTGTTTAATGAACGAACGCCTAGTTATCTTCTTGTCGGGATTGTTAAAGAAGAAAATAACATACGCATTAAGAAAAATATGAGTAGGGGGCCTTGAGTTCGTTTTAAATCGATCGGGGAATACCAATTTTGGAGAAAATCGGCTGAACGGTTTAGGTGTTACAGTTGACCAGCAGACAGGTGGACGAGCAGACAGACGAAGGACTGACGTTTTGCCGTTAATCGATTTTTCGAAATCCAGAACAACATGGATTGCAATGACAGATCACAAAACATGGATTCTGACTACACCACATGCTAGAAGAAGTAATTTACTACAAATAGAGGATTAAGACAGTAAATTGAACTTGGAAAATCAAGTAAATTTCGTTGTAGGAAAAGCCTAGAGATCTTTGCATTTTGTTAGGCTGATTCTGGGGGGGAAGAGAGAGAGAGAGAGAGAGAGAGAGAGAGAGAGAGAGAGAGAGACAAAGGACTAGCATATGTGTCGATAGTGTGACTCATATTAGAACATGAGGCGATATGATGGGATCCATGCAGAATTTTGCAGCAAAGAAATCTAGAAAAGGTTCAGCGGAGAGCATCAAAATTTGCTTTCAGGGCTACCAAGAATAAAGAAGTTCGGGAGTCGCTCGAAAGAAGGAGAATGAAGTCGCGTCTCTATGCTATGTGTAAAGCGTGCACAGGCTTTCGAGTGTGGAAAGAAATATAAAGTCGATTAGAGAAACTCACATTCTTCGCGGAGCGGATCACATGCACAAAGTTCAGACAGGAATTCAGAAAACGGACGTTGGGAAATATTCATTCGCGAATGGAACTATCTGAGGGTATCAGGGAGGCATCTGAGGGTAGTATCTCGAAGATGGAATATGGCACGGCTTTTCGCGTCTTTCTCGGCTGTGCCGCTAGAGTTGCTTGATCTACAGCACTGCTTGATAAGGTTGCGATCATGCGACATCTTGCGACAGGAGCGAGAATGACGCAAAAAGTAGTTCCATTTTCCATCTTGGAGATACTACCCTCAGATGCCTCGTTAGAAAAAACCAAGTATATACTTGGGTTTTCGTAACGTGGCGGATGACATTAGGTCTTTTTTACACCTCCCGCCTTATAAAATGAATCTTTTTAATTAATTCGTGAACTTCCTTCTCAGCGGGGCACATGTCCTCAAGCATGTGCTTATCACTGTTATAAAGATTCATTTTATAAGGCAGGAGGTATAAAAATGACCTAATATCATCAGCCACGTTACGAAAACCCTAGTAGAGACTGGAAGGGTTTGTCTGTGACAATCTTTGATCTCTTTCCTCAAAGCCTGAGCAAATTTAAAAATAAATTACATTCCTAGATGTAGGTATGTGTCTTTAATATAATTAAATAATTAGTCTTCTATGTAAAGTATGTTGTATTATCACTGCTTTTATTATCATTGTTATTTTTATTAATTATGCGCGGTGGCGTGTAATGCAGTGTTGTGAAGTTGAAGGAAACGAGTACGTAAGAAACACATTAAAACTCAGTGATCAGCTGCGTGATGAAGTGAAGTGTGGTGAGGTGGAGTGCTATGAAAACTTTCACGGTGAAATGTTTATGTTTATTTGTAAAGTTAATAAATTTTGTATTGTTGTTAAGTTCTGTAATGTTTAGTTAGTGTATTCTGCCACCAAGTTCTCAAACTTATTTTCAGAATTAGTAATAAATCTAATCCAATGTAATCTAAATTCGCCGTTATCCGGCGCACGATTACAATACTTTCTCTTCTTACGAAGTAAGAACGAGAAGTAAAAATCATTGCACTGCTAATAAGCCATCATGAAGTCTATAATATTTCTATAAAAATATACCATACTGCATTTGATATTTTGGGAGGGTGCAACACTTGGTTTTTAATACATTTATTATGTCGAAAAGACGTTTCAAAGCAATTGAAATCCAAAAACAATGTAGAACAATTTCTTTATTACTAGTGAGAACCCGTCAAAATTTGACGGTGTGATCTGAGATAAATGTAAAATACTGTGCCCAGATTAATGTTCACAATATGTTGCATTGTTTGAATCTTCAGGGTATAACGAAAATATTCTGTGATGAGTTCCCAAAATTTTGAACACGTATGGCCCATGACCAGGTGGCAATGCAATATCGGCACCAAATTACACAAAAGAAAGAGCACTATTATACTGACGGATATTATTTCTAAAGTTTTTTGATGTGTCTTAATCTCCTATAAACAGATGTTTGATTTCTTCTGGCATATTGCTCGAAGGTAAACTTATATTCCCATTTTAGAAACAGAGTAAACTCGTTTACAGAATTTCTCTCACATGGGAAGTACAAAGTAGAACAAAACTGACATTTCATAGACAATGACCCAACAGAAAACGAAATGACCTCACTATCACCACACATACGCTGACTTTGTCTTTCCCTGCTCCCAGTCAATGTACTACGTTTGCGTCTTTTGGGGCGCGTGGGCAACGATTCGGAATTCGACAAAACCTGTGAATAACTTCACTACTTCAGTACAACCGAACAAAACCCACTGTGCGAATGTTCTCTACAAAATACACTACAAAAGGAAATACATGCAAACTGTCATCACCACAATGCAATTATTACACTGAAACAAAACCTTGACGAATTGTGAACAAATCTGAACAATCAAAACAAAACATCAAGCAGCGCCACCATGAAGCGGCGGGGACTCACATCTATCGACTCATATATATCAATTTTAAAACAGCCACCCTTTGGGAGAAAACAATTGACTATTGATAAGCGTACTATTAAAGAATGATTTAATTAATTAATTTACACCGTAAATGTTGGTGAATCAGCACAAACAATATCTGATAACACATCTAGGGATCACATTCTTTCATTTAAAGGAAAAATACTACAATCGGTTCAGTAGAAGCTCTAAACGAAGCCGTGGCAGAATACCTTATTTTTTTTAAATATATAGATTATAGGTGTATATAGAATGCACAATAACGGAGAAAAAACACGATGAATACACCTCGAGCGAAAATATCGGCTTATGTGGCTCAGGGCATCAATTGATGTCACTCCAGTACCTCTGACTGGCACTAACGACTAACGACAACACTTACTGAACCAATGACCTTATTAGTTAACGCGCTCGGAATCATCCTAAAATCCAGCGCACGTACTAAGTTGAAAGAGAGCGGAGTGGACTGTAGATGTGTGTGTGTGGGGAGTGACGAAAACAGCGAAACCGCAGTATTTCCTCTCTAGTATTCTCATCTCGAAGGCGGGATCGGCCGCTTTGCCTTCAGAAGTATTGGCCGCCTGAGGCCGAGCGTAGTTCTTTTCCTGGCTACCTGGAGCGCTGCGATCAACTCTGATCTCATATGGGGGGTTCACTCCTCTCGTGGTGGAGTCGTCACTGCGATATTTGTTAAACAATTTTTAGACCTTTTCGGAATATGACAACACTACCATTCTGTAAATAGGTTAGTTAGGGAGCGACATAAAGCAAAAACATGATTTTTTTTCGGAATTTTAAGAATTTCTAAATTTTCTGGATAAAATTACATATGCATTATTGTAAATTACACTCTTTCAACATTTTTTTGTTATTTTCTTCCTTTATCTTTTTATGTCAACTTGGTAGTCATTTTGGTTTCGAGACTCCTATTTACCTTTACATCTTTTGAAAGAATTCATCTAGAAGGCTACGGTTTTCTCTAAGTGATAGAGAAAACTTCATTCTTTAATGTCGCTTGCCCTTGCAAAACTTCATCTCCTGTGACTTTTCGCGGCATTTTTTTCCCTTGTTATGATGTATACAGTAGTCTCGGTAATTCGAGATGGAGTGGATCGGGCCTAGCTCAAATTTATGAAAACTCGAATTACCGAAAATAATTTATTAAAATAGAAATATAAACACAACTTTTAAATTTCAAAGTTTGTATATTTCAATAAAAATGTACTTGCATAATATTATTACATTAATTTCTGAAGATAAGTTAATTACATTTTTAAGTAATTGTCAGTTGTTTTTGTTTAAGTACATTGTTCCTTTAACGCGGGGCAATATCACGCAATCTGCACAATTAACTGTTGTTGGAGCAACTGGGCGTAACAATGCTACTGCTCCAACAACAATGCTTCGAAGCGGCCAAACAACAACAAAAAACAGAAGTAATCAATTTTTCATGTCTGTCATTTTTTCGGTAATACGTTTATTTTTATTTATTTATTTTTATTAATTTTTTGTCAAGTCGTATTTAACTCGGATTTATGGGAAACTCGAACAATCGTGTCTCTAATTATAGAGACTCTACTGTACTTCGGCTTTAATCATCTGACGCGTCAGCGTCAAGCAGTACTCGTTACGGTCACGACCATGCGACATCTAGCGGCATGACCGACAAAGATGCGAAATGCAGTGGCATAATGCCACAGTGCAGACAGGTCCTGACGCGCCACGACATAAAAACCAAGTATAGATTCGACCTGGTTTTTTATAAATCACATTTTTGAACACAGCTGTCCCATTATCTCTGAAACTACTCAACTGATTATTTTCAATTTTTTGTCGGCAGGCAATTAAATATTAAATATTATATAAAATAGTAAATAAATAGTAAATATTAAATAAATTAAGTAATTACAGCAGAGAATAGTGCAAGTCACTTGAAATAATTATTTTGTACACTGTAACTATATAATAAAATATACAGGATGGTCTTACTTCCAGGGAAAAAAATAGTCAACAATTTAATTTTAACGAGGGGAGGCGTGTGCAGAATTTGTCACCTCAAGGAAGTTATGGCAGCAAAAAGTTTGAAAACCACTGAACTAGATGAACAGATAATGAATGGCTGTTAAAAGAATCTGTATTGGGACACCTTGAGGATTGCTTATCCCGCATGAAAGGTCTCGAAGCACTTTCTACTGCAGTCTCTGTTGAGTTTACACAAAGAGTACTTTGTTGTGATCTCCAGCCGTGATGCAGGCTTGAAAAATAGCGCGCGGTTCCAGATAACCAGCGTAATTATTAGAAACTCCTAATCGAGAATGGCTGCTCTGTTCTTAAGGTAATCGAATCAAGATAAGAGATACCTAAGGTTATGTTTACGTAGCTTTTCCCCCATATGTACAGACACTGGTCGGAGCTGAACAATCGATAGACACCAGTATATAATACTCTCAATTTCCTTTCTCTTGTGTTAGTCTGAGGTTCCCGAACGTTCCATACTACCTCCATAGCTGACCATAATTGCTCTTGTCCTTTGTCATGTCTTAAGAATGGTGACTCACTCATGGTCTTTGCGAAGAAAGATATTTGCCTCTAGTTCGAATATCTGTTTAGATGGTGAGAAAATGGACGTTTGTGGAGGGTATCTGTATTTGTAAGGGATTCCAAATTTGAAAGAAAACGGAGACAAATGTACCTTTTTCCTCGTCCAGTTGACATTCATAATTGTCCAAATGAGCCAACCAAATAGATCGCAGATGAACCTAGGGGCTAATGGACCATTTAACCTGAAATTCCAGACATTCATTCATATTTTCCGAATTTGAGAGATCATGATATGAAAGAATTCATTCGAGAAATAGGATGTAACCAAAGAATCCAAAGAAAAATGACAATTGATCCTGATTCGAATACAATGTCATGGGGTCAATGCTCCAAGGCGTGTGGGTGTGAGAATATAACTTGTATCTCGGATTCACACAAAAATTAGGGTTAGGGGCAAAACAATGTAAAAGCTAATATAAACTTTATCGTTTACAATATTTCGCTTTTTCAATCTCCTTCAATCTTTTTAAGAATTGGAACTATTCTTAACACTTAGATATTCACTTCACCCTCCCGAATTTGGTTATCCTTTGCGTCACGGCAGCACAGTCTAAAATTAGACCGTGAGGGCACCTTCCTGTGATAAATAAATGAAACATAAAAAAGTGAAATTTTCTACATATTTTCATATTGTTTAATAAAAAAAGTTTATTTATTAATTAAACATTCATTTAAACTTTGTTATAGAAAATGAAATTTTAGTATGCGTAAACATAAAGTTACGTGTTTATTTTCATATTTAATTTTGTAACGCAAAGTACTTTTTATTTTAAGCTATATAATAATAGCAATAAGAAATAATTTGCAATAAATTGTATTTCATTACCCCTCTGCGCGCCCTCCGTTACTATCAATATCTCCACCCTTTCACCACCTAACACGTTTTTAAAGGTTCTTCTTTGACATTTGGAAATAATTTTATTTAACAGCAATGTGTATAATTTGATAAGCTTTAAACCAAAAATCTGCTAAAAGTAAAGCGAGAATCTTCTCAAACCTTTTAGCAGGTACTTAATTTTCCTATGCCCTGAATTCCGCCATCCCATGTGGTCTAGTGGCTAGGATACCTGGCTTTCACCCAGGAGGCCCGGGTTCGATTCCCGGCATGGGAAAGTTTTTTGAAAACATAACCAACTAATTTGAACCGATTCGGATAATAATATACAGCTTCCCGCTGTTACCTTAATAAAATTATTTTATTTGACACCAAATTTGTATGTAAAAACAAAAGCAATGACGCTTCAGTTGGACAGTTCTGTCCAGAGACTTAATTTTTGAAACTGTCTAAAATCTTTTTGAATCTCTCTCCGCCATCTCCCATGTGGTCTAGTGGCTAGGATACCTGGCTTTCACCCAGGAGGCCCGGGTTCGATTCCCGGCATGGGAAAGTTTTTTTTACTACAATCACCAACCAATTGGTACTGAAAAAAATAATTATGTATACTCAAACGAAATTACACTTTCCTAAATAAATTTAATTTACTATATAAAAATTGTTTCAAAGCAAAGTTTTTAAACCGAGCATTGTATACTCGTAAAAGGCAAACAGGTCATTTGTGGCTGGGTTTTCTCTTAAAACTCGTGGCTTTCTTCCTATAATACTCGAAATGAAGTGTCATGGGGTATATTGGCTTATATTCTTAGCAATACCAATCTGGCTCGATTCCAGGCATGTCCAAATATGTAAACATATGTAACGAAAAATTGAATATTGTGTTAGGACAGAGTCGATTCGTCTAGTTAACAAATTTGAGAACGGTAAGTAGAAAGACAAAAAATATGTAATTACATAAAAATCCGGTCTCTAATTATATGGATTAAACTTTTTTTTTATTTCTGGATAGTTGTCTAGCCCTTTTAATGATTTAGATTTATCATTTAAAAACGAAGAAAATCCAAATTTTATTTTTGTTTCAATGAGGTGCATTCACTAGAGGAATCAAACAAAAAGACACTATCCTCATTATCTTCATCTGGATTTGAAGTATTTCCTTTTCTAAAAACACCGATTTTATGTGTTTAAACACATGCCTAAAAAACTCAAAAATTCAGTTTTTCAAATGCAAAAATTATTTAAAATGCGTATTTCAAATACAAGTATGTAAATACTGCCCAACCCTGCCCACGTGGTAGCCTGAGGGTGTGCCTGCGTCTGAAACGGCGGTCGAAGCCAGCACCGCAGACGCCAACCTCGAAAGAGCCCGCGCGTTGTGCTAGTGAAGGCTGCTGCTAAAAGCAGCGCGGCGGTGCCGCAAAAAGCGCTGGAGGGGGCCTTGCGTAGCGTGCTCGGATTTCCGCCACTGCGCACTCGGACGTCTGTGGAGCGGTGTTACTCGCGCATGCGCACTTTGGAGCAGGCGCGTCATTCAGAGATGCGACATTCCCGACAAAACATCCATGTTGAAAATTAAAACATCGTTGTTAAAAATTCACGATAAAAAACCATCGATATTTTAAATGTTGGTTTAGTAACCACTAACATTAAATTTGTGCGCAACAAAATTTAATTTGACGGTTGCCGTCTACTTTAATTTATAATTAAAATTTAACTGGAAACGAAGCTAAAAACGCCTCCCCACGTGCGAAACTCCAGGAAAGACGAAAGAAATACTAGGGCATTAAAATCATCTCGGGCAAGAGATAGCACTAGTGTGCTGCAAGGCAATACTATCCGCTTTCGTTTCATTCCAACACACAGAGAGGTACTATCAGTTGTTATTTCATATTTTAATTTTTACAAAGGGTACCCCCGGATAAGATGGTAAAAATTCCCCTATACCAAATGATATATGAGTGGTTACATTATAATTCTAAGATAAAAATAATATTTTTGAGGGGTTTCTTAACCCCCATCCCACCACCCACACCCTTTTACAGCCAACAACGTGTTTTTTTAAATTTTCCTTTCGGCAACTTAACACTATTTTGTCGGACTGAAAAAATATGATAATTAAAAAGACAATTCATTCTATCAGATGCAAATGTTTGAAGTTTTCTCAGACTCAAATTCAAACACAAAAAAAAATTGAAAAAATAACAAAATATAATTTTTATTGTCTTAGAACCACGGGACAGGCCTTGCGAAGTGCGTTCGGATTTCCTCTTCTGCGCACCCGGCCGCCTGAAAAAATATCAAACGTTCCTCTTAAAACACAAATTGTTGTGAATTGTTTTCAGATTGTTTTTGACAGTTTGGGTGCAGTTAAAAAAATAAAAACCATTTTCCCGCCTGTATATCACAATGACTTTAAATACACTTTGCAAATGACTCCAACAGTTCTGTGCATTTTAGTGTTTATTGTACATTTGTATACATTGTTGTAGCACCCATTAATATTTTGATTTTGTAATTTTGTTACAAATTATAACTTTGTATTTATTTATTTATTTTACGTCAAAAAGAAACAGTTAAAAACTGCGTATGACGTGCTATGGGGAAAAGTGAATTGTGTGCACATTTTCAAAATTCTGTGATCCCTACACTAAGTCATATACTACTTAAATTTTGAATTTTTGAAAGGGAGAAAAAAAAGAAAAAAAAGAAAGAAAGAAAGAAAGAAAGAAAGAAAGAAAGAAAGAAAGAAGAAAGAAGAACTTACAACTATAACTAAGACACTAGCTACTTCCTGGCCTGGGAAGCCCAGCGCAGGTACGGGCAACTTCCTCTGACTGTTCTTATTTCCCCTACAAATCCAGAGAAGGGTGGCTGAGAAGCTAACATAACAAAGCGCACTCGAAATACCACGCAGAACGGTTGATTTATAAAATAGCATATTGCCTGATGTTTTCTTCCAAACAAAGAAATTTGAATTATATTTACACACTTTATTGCATATTACTTCATTTCATGATTGTTTTGTTTTTAAATACTGCCTCAAATAAACATTTTTACCAATGGCCAAGAATTTGAGCGGCGAACCCTTCGCTTGTTTTCGTTATTGTGAAATAATTTATTAAGTAAAAGTGAAATTGTGTATTAATTTATTAATTTACCATTTGTTAAATATATAAATAATGTGAAATAAATTAACAAGTCTCACATGCGGTCCGAGAGCTATTTTAACAATTATTTTTTTGTCTCTTAAATCTCCTACCCTGACCTTTGGAAGTTAATGCAATTTTTACGCTAAATGCGATTAGGACAGCATTATCTTTTCGATTCAAAATGTTTAATTTTACTCTCAGTTGGCAATTTGAAACAGTGACTGATGTATTTCAGTTGATATACCATGACAAGGAAGGAAATTGGACAAAGAAGAGAAAGACAAAAAGTTATTATGCACACATTTTATAAATCACAAGAAAGCATCACAAGAAAAGTAACATTAATTTTAACAATGATACATAATGCATTATTTGGACTCTATAAATGTGTATAAACAACCTGTAACAAGTATTGTACTACAGCCTTCGGGTCAATGACCCGAACGGTTATAGGTCCGTTACAGGGGGGAGAGGGGATTTTCAAAATATAAATTTACATTACATATTTTAAGGGCGACATCTATAATAAAGAAATGGTGCACGGATTCTAAAGCTCAAAGAAATGTGGACAGATTTATACTTCCGTTCCATACATTACATAGAGATGTTCACTCCCCCCCCCCGAAAATAAAGCGAATCAAATCGTAGCACCTCGCAAGAGTTTTCAAATTACGCGCCCCCGCGACTACCCAGCAACGCGTGCTGCCAACCGCCTCCAGCATTACGCATCGACCTCCCGGCCGGCGCGAAAAGGAAGTGCGCCATTAAAATGCAGAATGCCCGCACTCGCAAGTGCTGTGCAGGCATCAAAGGAACCGGAGTTTCTTTGTCTGTGATGAAACAAGAGAGAATATTAGGAAAAACAGAAGTGGAATACTGTGCACACGGAAATTACCAATCATGTCCCCGTTCAATGTAACTTCTTAGGAAACTACGTTGTTGCTGAAAGCTTGCCTCTTTTGTACACACAAACTGAAGTTGAACATATTCTAAATAATGTTCTCTATAGTCATGTGAAGGGTCACAATGTGTACCAGTACCTATTTGCTCTTCGTATTAGAGCGTGCTCTGGTGGCTCATGGCCAAAGTGGCAGATTTCTGCTGCGGAGGTCGCGGGTTCGAATCTCGGTTAGGCATGTGGATTTTAGTAATGTATTCACATTACTAACTGTGCCAGTATAATCTCGCTGTGTGTTTGGTAGCATCTGACTACATGTATTGGAAGTCCTTTAATGTCTAGAGGCGACAGTGCGTCTTGACCCAAGCAGATTTCCTATAGTAACACGGCCTGCCACGTTGCCGCGTGGCTTCCACTGGGAATGTCATGTCTTTACGGGGGCCGACATTTCATAATTTTCACGTTTCTTTTTCTGCTAGTTATTATTTTTTGGGGCTCTAAAATCCTCCATTTGTGGCACCTAGAATAACCTCTTAGCAAGGAGGAAAAAGCCAGGAAAATATTAATATGAATGAAAATACTTTTTAAATCAAAATATATATTTATTATATGTAATTATTAGTGACGAAGAAAAGCTCAGGCAGGCGGATCTTGCTAGTTACGGTGAAAAGAATACGTCATGTTCGCGTCATGTCGCTCTTACCCCCAAACATGGCAATTTAACTAGGTCGGGCATGGGGGACATCGGTAGCTGACCGGCGATGTTGGACTACCGAGACAATAACGCCAAACACATGCATACATGTAATATACATATTTATGTATATTAATTTTTATATGAATTTTTTTGAGACAGCCACCAGTAAACGGTTCTTTCATGGCATGCATAACGTGCTATATTAATTTTTAGGACTAGTGCAAAAAGTGAGACGACGCCCCAGATGTTCAGATAAAGCTGTGAATGCAACGAAGGAAAAGAAAAAAAATTCTGTGACAGCATCAGCTCATTAAGATAACATTTGATAGAAGTACAAATGTGCTGAAAATAAGACATCAAAATAAAATAAAAGATAGTAAAAGCTATCAATTATGCAATTAGTTTATGTTCTTTCTTGCGCGAATAAGAAAATATTACCGAACTAACGACTTTAGGAGTGATTATTCTTAATGGACGACGTTAGGAGTGAGTTCGGTAATATTTTCTTATGAGAGCAAAAAAGTAATAAACGAGTTGCATACGCTATTTTTTGTGTAACAGCATTATAAGGATTTAAGGAAGGGAAGTTAATATGAATGTTAAGTTGTGATCTCGTATTCATGTCATGACGTCATGAATGCTGCCTAAGCAACTAATTTGTTTACAAATAGTAATTAGGGTGAAAGTTACGTTTCAAACGTAATGGATTCTTTGCCAAGAGAAATTTTGGAAGAAGCTGCAAAAGCAGAAAATATATTATACCAAAACATCTTGCAAAGTTTATGAGAAAGGGTAAAATGTTTAGGAAATTGATGGAAGAAAAAGATGCAAATTTTCTATGCGAGGCTGTTGTTCTTTCCTATCTGTCGAAGTAGATTGGTCATGTTACTATATTGCACATGCTAGAATAAAGATGGTAGTTATTATAACGCATGCTTCTTTAAACATTAAGTCCACAGCATTAAAAGCGTCCACACTCTTGTGCGTATATATTAAAAATTAAAGACAATGATAAAGATCAAAGACAATATTGATATTGGAACTTTCCATAAAGTAAGTGTACTTACGACACAATAATTGTCAGTTATTAGCCAACAAAGGAAGCCGTATGTATTCAGTTAATATATATATATATATATATATATATATATATATATATATATATATATATATATTAATACTTTGAGAGAATTTCAGGCTGTTGCTATATTTGAAATATTTGGTGCTTGGAGACGTGTCTAATTGTAGAATTTGTGTATCGATGACGCGAAAGACAGAGGAAGAGTGAACAGGTCTCTCGTGCTTCGACAGCTCTTTTGACAAACAAGACTTTTGTTAAACCCCCTAACATGAATGTAGGAAGTTATATTTCGATTTTTCTGTATCGGCTAATGACATGGTCATTGTTACACCTCATGCGCGTCATAGTTCTTCGTTACACCTCCTCTCTTATAAAATGAATCTTTTTAATTAATTCGCGAACATCCTTCTCAACAGTGCTCGTGGCCTCAGAAATGTGCTTACCACTGTATTTTCGTTTAGTTACCCATATGCTCATTAATTACATAATAAATCGTTGATTATCTCTATGTTAATAGCACGCGTGCAATTCAAATTCCACCGTGCAATTAAAACTCCACACATAACAATCAGAATTCAGAAAAAAACAAATCATTTAATTAAGAAACTATCTCAGACAATCCAAGGTATTTCCAGTCGGCTATGAAACGTGAACAAAAATATACATAAGAGAATACGTATCTACAACAACTACTTATAAACAAGAAATGAATAAAACTAAATTGACGTAGTAAACGTAAAGCTAGCTTACTAGTGGAACAAGATAACATATTTAACGTGAATAAATTAAATTCATGCACTAGTAACGAAAAAGTGGATAATTCCAGTTGCTAAATATAGCATCCTCTAACACGTGATGTCGCTAGACTCCATGTTTTGTGTGTCCTTCATACCGCAAAATCAATTGACGGCAAAACGTCCGTGTGCCCGTCGGCGTGTGCGCAACGCTAGCGCATAAACCGTTCGACCGATTTTTTTCGAAACTGATATTCCTCAATCGTTGTGGCTGATGTAGCGGCCCCTGCAATTTGTAACCGATATTTGATATTTTGGGGGTACTATTCATTAAGCCCCATGGATATTAGTGACGGACACGGACACGGATTAGTGAGAGGCGCAAGCTGATGCGGGGAGCAGTGGACTGTGGGTGGTAGATTTGCTTGCTGCCCTACTTTCCTTGACAATTCAGGATTACAGTTTACGTTCGAAGCACCATCACCTGCATTGTTATAAAGCGAGTTGAGATAATCTGAAAATGATTCTGACACTCTAATGAAGGCTAACGTTGAGGGAGATTTAAATACTATGAAACTTGTTTAAACAAATTATAATTAGAATCAAATTGTTATTTTCATCTTATTTTTAAGTCATTTTCAAAGAAAAAGATTGGTCATCAGAATCTGAGCCATGTTAATACGTCATTTCTGGGTTTTACGGCAACGTTACTTTTTCGTTTAAGTTTGCATTGTGAATAAGGCCTAAGGAAATCAAACAATACGAAAACAGTAACATCTAAAAAATCAACTACCTTTAATTCCAAACTAACGTATCAGTAATTAGTTTCCCTATTTTCAAGTTGTTGTTGTTGTGATTATTATTATTATTATTATTATTATTATTATTATTATTATTATTATTATTATTATTATTATTATTATTATTATTATTGAACCACAGGCCTCACAAAACCCGAGCAAAATCTGGAACGCGATCGCGTGGCAGTTTTCTTCGCGTAAGACGACTGGTGATAACACTGGTAACTTTTCGCCAATGTGAGTGGGCCTTGAGAATCGCGTTACCACTATCTCTTGCATAAATAGATAACTAAAGAACGGTTTCCCGCTATGCGGAGAGCAAGCAACAGGGCGAACTGACATTTATTTTTAAATGCGCCATTTTTACCGCCCACGCGTTCGCGCAAAGTTTTCCTAAAGGTTCGCGATTTCGAATCCCGCCCCGGTTTTGGATATTTGTGTATGGTATTGGTGTCTGTTCCCACAGCATTACCCCAAGTTAGGAAGTTACAGTGGTTGCTATGTGACTGTACAGTTGAAAAGCGAACTAAAAAAAAAATATTTGTTGGAATCGTATGCCAGCACAGCCCAAAACAAGAGGGAGAATTGAATTTCTGGCCCCCTCTGGAATCCCTTTTCCGTTAATTTTTTTTATTTTCTGTATTTCTTTGTGATTATATTTCTCTTTTTAAGTACGCAACCAATCAATAAAAAAATACATACTGAGAAAAAATAAAACATACTACACGGAGAATAAGATTATAACTTCAGTGCTATAGTTAATATAACTGATTTCATCTTGGTCCATTTAAAGCTTGATAAAAGAATTGGAAAGCCTCTGCCTCAAATGTCACGTATCAATTCCCCAAACTGTTAGCAAAGGGGAAAGTAAAGAATGACTGTTTAGTACATTTCGTTTGATTAATTCGTGATTCCGAGCGCGACAACTGCTAAGGTAAGTAATCCCGTAAGTGTAAGTGAACGAATCTTTTCACTTGAATCGCAAATGGGGAGAAGAAAGAAATAGAGTTGATGTTAGTCTAATTTAAATACTTATAAAAATATATGTGTTAATGCATTTTTTTGGCTTGTCGAGTGTCCTCCCTTTTGCTGGCTTTGTACTTGCAGGAAAATGGCGAGCAATATTATTTCGCAAGAAAAGTTATCAATGTAAACATTGCGGCAATAAATATTTCTGATGTCAATATTTCTTGCTAAATATTCCGGTCGTAATTTAAACTCGTGTGTTTCCTTTTCGGCGAGAAATTGTCAGCTGTTGCTGGGACTAGAATTGGATTGAAGTCTGAGCAAGATATTGCTGGAAGAAGTCATTGATGACCACGGTCACATGCGCAGGAAGTACGGTTAAGGTAGTACATAGACATTTTGCATTTTTATATGCTTTTTTTTTCGTAAAATGGGCGTGTGAAAAAGATTTAATACAATAAAAGAAGGAGTAATAAATATTCCAAATCCTCTATGGTTGAATATCGAATGGTTCTAATTTAGGTTTGCGTATAAATGTCCGCTGATTATGAATTTTTTACGTTAAAAATTATTAAGATTAATAGATAATTATTAATCTAAATCAATTTTATGATTAATTTATAATTTATCAGTAGTAAGTAATGGATACTTTAAAACTTCTTACAAAAATTAATAATTGCACTTTTTATAAAAAGAAAATTACTTTGCTCCCATATAAATCGAAGTCCACATAAAAATTGCGGGAATTTATGAAAAATATTAAGACTCCTCTACCTGATTCGCATAAGCTCCTTTTCCCCCATAATCCAGTCTCATGTCCTCACTTATCGTCGGCATTACTTCATCTCTTCATTTAACCCAATAAGTGCAAAAGCGACTCGCATCTTCTGTCACTACGTTGGAAAGGGAGGTATAACCTCACTTAAGTTTCTCGTGACGTCACCAAACACGGCAACAAATAGATCATCATCGTAAAACGATCGTCAATATCTTGCCAGAAAGATCTTGCTCAGATCTTTCTAACAATATATTGCCCCTCCTTGCTCTTGCTAGAGTAAAGATGACCGCAAGAAGCATAAACAAATTACTGAAAGGTATTGCGGAAACGTATTGCTAATGTAAGGCCAGCTTTTTTCCTTTTGTTGGCAACCCTAGCGACAGGGCCCCGCGCCCTCTCCGCGCGCGTGCACAGTTGAAATATCAGTGAGCTTTAATAATTGTCTACTTCTTTTCAAGCAGAGTAATATGGGAGTTGAATTTTGCCTTTCAACGCCGCGCCTAGGATGTAGGCAGTAATATTCAAAGGCAGTTGATGTGAAAGGGGTTGTATGCGTCAACGTGGTAGCAGGTAGCAAAGTGGCAATTAGTGCAAAGCGGCGGGGATCGTCCCATCCAGGACGGGAAAATCCCGATGTCTAGGTGCGACTCCCCACAAATAGAGGTGAAACGAAAGTGCCATTATATTGGAGACGGCTTTCCACGTTGAAGGGTTAATGTGGAGTTCAGCTTTAGTGGGAAGAGGTTCTTCTCCACAGCTTTAGTTATAGTGTTTTACGATTGAAGATACAAGAATATTTCTTTATTTACATTTCGGATTTGTGGAGTCCATTTTAATTGAAATCAGTTATATTGAACATGTACATTCAGACTTTCAGAGAAATAGTAGGTTTTTGTACGTCTTAATGGAAAATTATGCAATCGTTATATATGAATATTAATATGAATCATTATACATATATTCATGTATGATTATATATTGATTGATATATTTTTCCATCCACGAAGCTGAAGCTACTATGCATTATTTCATTAAAAATGTCGACGTCTTTTCACCTCTTCTCTATGAAGGCGAGACTTACTGTGAACCGTTGGATTTCGAATAGAGTCAGTCACAATGAAATACGGCAGTAAATAAGCGTCAAAATACCGGAATTGGTGATCATAACCAAAGCCGTCATGACATGAATTTCGACAAGGTAACTGAACTGTATGATCATCGTGCAAACTCTTCAGGGAATATCAAATGTCAAAATCAATAATCATATTTTTGGTAAGTTAGAGAAAATCATAATTTTACTTTTACTTTTACTTTTACTTTTGGTATTTTAAAGTGTATTTCATTATGTGAACAGCTTTACTGAACTAGAGCATGGTTAAACATTTTATGAATGCATACGATTTGGAATCTTACTTCCCGAAGCTTAATTTCCCGAAACTTTGTACTTTGTACTTTACGGATTTGGAAACTGGGTGAGTGGTAAAAAAAAATCCCCAAATATTCGTGAAGTTTTCTACATGACGGCGTAGAGTGCTTTTCGTTTATATAATGCATAGGCATCAATCTTTTTTAAAAGATTCAAAATATGGAGTTGCGCTCATTCTATTCGTTAATAAACTTAATTTGCATCGTAATTTATACTCATCGCAAACAATTACTCTGAATCCTGCGCATGGGAAGTTGTTTTCCATGATTAATTGTTACTTCCTTTTTAAAGAGTGTACTTACGTACATTCTATTAATTACTTTCAAAATGATTATTAAACATTTTCTTTCTTTCTTTTTTACAATAAATATGTGGAAAGATGACTTTACTGCGCTTTGTCCGTTCCTTCGAAACTAAGCACATTCGCCAAACTTTCAAGGCACGTTTCGCTTTTTTTCCGGTTGCCATCTTCAAGGCCTCCTTCCTTTCGTAACGACGTCATGGGCGATAAAACAAGGTCGAAAAAACATTGCTCGTCGCTCGTGTGTTTTCGCAAATGTCTTTGATCTGGTTATCCGTGGAAAATGACCTGGGGTCTTCGGGCATTGATATTACATGAAAAATATGATGTGCTTTCCTCTGAAATGGAAGTGTTCAAATATAGAGGAAACGATAGAAATAATTCTTGAAATGAGAGAGTTTTGGGATATACATAATTAGAAACTGATGTTGCTAAAACAGCACGTACTTTCTCACCCGTATTTTCACACAAAATTACGCGAAAATAATTCATATTTTAGAAAAATTATTCATTACTTTATTTCAAAATATGAAATAAAAATAAAAAAAAATAAATAAAAATTTTGCTGTAGGAAGACTCCGAAAAAATTTTAAATATTCGCAATTTTAAAAAAAATCAGTGTTTTTAACGAACATGAGACCTGCATCATTCTCTTAAATGTCCTTCATACTATCCAACAACAAAATTTAATCGACAACAGTGGATCCATTTCTTTGAAAATATGGAAAATGTCCCAGGGGCTTCATTTAGTTTTCTAGAAAATCGGCTGAACAATTTAGTCTCTAGTGTTGTTCACATACTGGCAGATATGTTTTGCCGTCAATCATCTTTCGCTACGAAGGACTCACAAAGCATAGATTCTGGCTACACTACGTTTTAGAGGATTTTTTGTTGTTGAACTTTGTACCTGAATTTATCCATTTTTTCGTTACCACGGCCTTGAAATAAGAGTTTTTCTGTCGAAAATTCGCCCTGTTTTCGCGCTACATTACATAACTTTTTCTCTACTCCGTAACGAAAAACTAAAAGCAGGAGCGAGTAGTAGAGGACTGAGAAAGGCCAATGCAATGTTCCGGGAGCATGCACGTGTTCACCACTGAAAATGTCCTGCTTATTCATAATTTTGTGTGTGTGTGTGTGTGTCTTTTTAGACTCTTAAAGCCTAAGTTTTAAGTGTCCAACTTTCAATGTCTAGATGTCATTTTGTAGATTTCAGCGCCGCCGGCATAAGAAACGAAGTAAGTCCAAGCTTTCGGCTTCGAAAATAACATTGGCTTGTTGGATGTTTCCGGACAGGGCAACTTTCATTACTAGAATGATTTTAATGAAATATCATTTCTTTTCTCATTTTAGAACATTGCGGTTTAGTTTAGAAATTCTTTGCACGTTATGAGAAAGCGAAATGACCCATTTTTATATGTTGTTGTTGCGTGCTTTTCTTTCATTTTCGCCGATTTCAACTAATAAGTAATTTTGTTCCTTTTTCCCGTCATTCTTAATTCGACTTTCGCTGATTTAATTTTTTTAAAAATAATTAATAGCAATTAATACAATTTTAATAGTACTTGCTAGAAGTAATATTTACGAGATTCAACAAATGTTCTTCCTCAGTAGCCCATTTGATTTCTTCGCTCGGAAATTGTAATGTCAATGGTTGGGTGTTCGTAATCTGAGGTTCCTGTGACGCTTATCGGCACCATTGTTGGTTCGGCCGATTGTGGGATATCTAAAGTAAGAGATTGCCCGGTAAAGAATGGTTCAAACCAAAAGTTTGCAAGCTGAGTTCACTCCAAATAAAGGAAGAAGCCTTGATTATATCAGTAATATAATCCAACAGCTTGAGTCCTTCATCTGAACTGGTTTCGATCAAATTTTTTACGGCTTTTTTCTCTCTTCCCTTTTTTCTTCCTTTTTTGTTTCTTTCTCATAGGGCATCTAAAACATTTTAAGAGCATTTTATTGATAATTTTGGCGATGTTTTTATATCATCAAAATTCGCCCTTAATTATGATCATTTAGTGTACACTGGCAGATCTGGGGGGACACAGGGGTCTCCAAAAAAGACGTAGAGTTTCCGGTATTTGGCAATTTTTTTAAAAATATTCATTTATGCTCGAATTTTGTAATTGTTTAAACAATAATGTTGTATAGCGTATTTACATGACATAAATAACATAATATAATAACAAATATGCTTATTATTTAACAAAAATCTACCATAATCTACCCCCCCAATGATCGGCTGGACCCGCCCCAGTTAGTGTAGTGTTGAGAATGATTTGCTACTGAGAGTGAGTGTGTTCTTTCCCCGTTAGAGGGTGCTCAACCCCCCCCCCCCCCCCCGCCGAGAAAAACACGTGTTTTAGAGCTGTGCATGTAAGTCTGTTTGTGTGTGTGTGTAAGGGGAGGGGATAGAACAAGGAAAAGGAAGGAAAGGTTGAGCGAGGTACCCATTCGTCTGGTACTGATTGGAGAAACCACGGAGAGCTACCGATCAGAGCAACTAGCTGCTGGAATTCTCGACCAGATAGCGGCAGAATTCCACCTAGCTACTTAACTGAGTCGAAAGTCCTCCACGTCGGGACTTGAGTATTAGAACCTTCCTCGGCCTGTAAAATTGTTCGGGTATGAGAGGCGTATACTAAAGAAGTAAAATTTGTTAATCTTGGGGAGGGGGGCAACGATCCGGACATTAACAAATTTTAGCAGTCAACTGCAACTTTAACCCCTGTCAACATGCAACCTTGCAGGTTTGTTCACTGCACTTGTACCTACCTATATGTTAAGAAATTTAAAATCCTTAGCAACGGGTTTTTAACATCCTTAGCAACGTAAACAGACACCGATTCATCGCATGTCAAATGTTTGTTAAGGAAAAAACATGGCGATCTACAAAGCAAATCAGATTCAAACAATTCAGATGTAATTGACATTGCTTCGGGGGATAATTATTCTTATTTGTAATATTATTAATAGTACAATTATAAAAATGTATATTAGGTAAATTAACATCATTTTCCTCACATACCACCAAATGAAACTCTACTCCGGTAACTATATTTTCTGACGATGGGAAGGTGTCGCAACTGGAAGTCAACGCGCCAATTTCCAAATCGAACGTCGTTTCATTAGGTTCAGGAGAATTATTTGCATCCAACTTTCTCGAACCACGGTATACAGATATTATTTTTATAGATATATCGTAAGCAACACCCTACAATATCGTACTAACGTGCCGCAGTAACAGAATGCATGTGTTTACTTTCGCAGTAATGTAAATTTTCGCATAATTTGTGAGATTTTATGGTGACTGATAAAATACTGAACATTCTACGAAATGTTATTACTGCCTAGTCCAAATTAAAAATCTCGGCTCCGCTACGCTCCCCCTCGGTTTTTAATTTTTGGCCTCTGCAGTAATAACACTCATAACATTTCTGGATATGTTAATAGCTATAACTGTTGTTAATCGTGGAATTTACACTGACAAGAAACAAATTATTGTCACCTGTATTATTTAGTAATGCAGTTAGCGAAGTAAACGAACACACATTGTGAAATTTTCAATATTGACCTAGGGTTTAAACATACGTACAGGTGCTGTTAAGGTGTTCAAAGAACATGGCTTGATAAGAAGCGCTAATATCTCGGAGGTCCTAGAGTTCAAGTGTAGATAGTGGCGGTTTTTTCACACTAACTACACAGGTAGGTCGAATGTAGCCGCTGTCCGGAGGAAAATTCAAGCGGCTGCTTTGGTCGGCAGTTTTTCGTGTTTTTTTTCGATCAACACCAGGCGATTGCTGGAGCAGTACCCGAACAAACGGGCCACGGACCGCACGTGATCTTTCCTTCCTCTTCCTTGTTCTATCCTCACCACTTACACTAACATGCACTACACTACCACACATGTCGGGAGTCCTGTCGGGAGCTTAGAGCTTCTCCCGGCTGGGGCGGTGCCCCGCTGGTGGGGAATACGCGGGGGATGAGCCCCACAAGCCGACGTGTAGGATGGCGCCGGATTTCCGAGACAAATGAACATAGTAGTACACGTACTCGGAAACACTAAATCAATCAGTTCAGCAGTGCATCTACAGGCTCAGTAGAATGTGCTTGGCATTATTTTACGATTCCTTCCCGTACTTGGGTTTTCATAACAGACATAACATAACACAAGTCCCTCACGCACCACATTACGAAAACCCAAGTATAATGCATAGACATTTTGTTAAAAAGACTGCTTGGAGCCATTGAGCAACTTTGGAGGTTATTTCTCCTATGTAATAAAAATACATTAGGAACTATAAAGAACAATAATAATTTAATATTTCTATAAACATGCTGTTATTAAACTGCGTGAGAAAGACAGAAGGACTTTGTAACTACCGGCTTGCTTTCCCATCACTCGATCGATAAAATGTTGATGTATTACTTACATTATTTGATGATATGAGTGTTGGAACGCACCATAATCTTGAACACGATCTGTAAAGGAAGAAGTCGTGTGAAGATAGCATATCTTAGAAAATTAAGTAATTAAGCAATATCATTAAAATATATGGGAACAATTCGCATGTGTAAAAAATAGAATAAGCAATTAACTACTCGCGACTCAACCATTGTCATTCCTATCTTTAACGAAGAATATGTGTTTTTTTCACGTGATATTAATTAAAATAATATTTGTAGACTTGCTTAAGTACCTTGCGAATAACCAAATATAAACTTTCAACATCTCGAAGACCATCAAATGAACATCTTCGAATCTTTAAATTTTCGAATAATGGTTGATGAAATCAATTGAAGATCGCTATTTCAAAGCCCATTTGAGAGTGAAGAACGTTCTATAGTTATCTCATGAACACTGAGAGTGAAGATTATCATTAGATAATACATTTTTTAAATTTATTTTTGTCTGCTCGACCTGATGGTCCTACAGAGGTGTGAATATATGCAAAATAATTAATAGAAAATTTCCTAAGTTGTTTGAGTGTCTTACTCGAGAGTTAAAGCCAAAAATATTTGATTTGTTTTATAGTTTGGAGACAAAAGGAAACTTATTTGTTTAGAAAATTGTTAAGGTTTGAAAAGTGTATTAAGCATGATGTAATTAGGTTATTAAGTCTTGAGGTAATTAGTGAAGAGATTTAAATCTAGGAGGTTTAAAAATAAATTTAGGGTAAACGAAAATTTATATTAGAAAATATAAAACCAATTTAAGGCGCTCAAGAAAGTTGATGTTTCTCAAAATAACAAATGCAGTACAAATTCGATCCTTTCCAACCAGTGATTAGTAATATGAAATTTGAGCTGCCTGAGGATGCTACATGAAAGGCACTGTTACGAATCCATTTGTTAATATGGAAGTAAAATTAAGAGACTACAATGAAAGTCACTAACAATGTAGTTTCCACGTTCAAAGGACGTATTAGATTTTAAAGTGAGGCAGGTATAATAATGAAAATGTTTATATTAATTTTAACTCTGACCCAGATATTGATTTCCTGAAATGTAACAGAACGAAATTAACTAATTTAAAATATCACACTACACAGGAGATAAGAGACTATTAGGCAAGAGGGAAATCACTCTTAACAACTTTCAAATATTTTGCATCAGATGCTCATATTACCTTAAAACGAGTTACAAATATTTTACTCTCGTGTGAAACACGAACAAAGTTTGAAAAGGATGGCATTGTGAATAGTTACTAACGAATGTTCACACAAAATGTTTATTTCTCTGAAATTCAAAACGATGTAAACCATCTAATTGCCATTACAAAACAATACATCCAATCAACACAATACTCAGGGGGTTTCCCTCCCCCCCTCTCTCCCTTCTCCCTCCTTATCTTTCTCCCTCACACTCACACAACCTCAACATTTGAACAAACCCCATCTGACAGAGCATCTGTTTCTATATGTGTAGATATTAGAATGACACTTTAACCTCGCTGGTGCATCCACAGAACCATATGAGGAAACACACACACACCGCCCTGTGAATGGAACAAGTTAACTACAGGATTACAATACACACGTGGCCGGAGAAACCCTTTGTTTCATTACTCATACAGAAAAAAGTCGCCCTCTTTTGTCCGCTAGGAAACAAAAACACAACGTAATGGAAGCATTCATTTCTTGTCATTGTTTACGTATGTGGGGTTGTTGGAGGGGACGTTGTCTACACAGGGGGGAAACATGACTCGTATCATTTGGTGGCCATGTGACCTCGTTTTTAACCCCAATTCTTACTTCGTTAGGCCAACTTTTTTGTCGAGTCTTCTCGAAAACGGACCCGTATTAGGAGGCTCTCATTTCCTTTTTCATCTCTTTCTAATCTCCCCCTCTGGCGTCAGCATCTTAACGGAAGAACGCGTAAGTTAGGGGAAGAAATGGCCGAAACGAGAAAAAAACACAAAGTTTTGATAATCGTTTCGAAGTTAATTAAAAAGATGGTTGTCCCTGAAAACGTGACACTATGGAGAAATTATAAGGCATAAAATATTATTTTATGACAAACGATTTTTCTTATTAAATACCGTCAATATGTAATTTAATGATGCATTAAAAAGATTGAAGGCTGTTATTTCTGAAAAATACATGTTTGAAGGTTGACTGTTCGAGTTGCTCCGAAGTTCAGAAATAGATGTTGAGATGTTGAAACAGGAATGTTAAACAAAGCTCAAATTCAACGTTTAACTAACTACATATCAAAACACCCTAATATGAACAACCTTTTTTTCTTTCTTAACAAGCACTAACGAAAGTGCGTGTATACTTTTATGGTATTTTTTCCAGACCTGTCGGTTAAATCGATCTTTTAATTTTTGTAGATAAACATAAAATTGATTTCTTGGAATATTTCTGTATTTTGAAACTGTTTATTCTTTCCTTTACATTTTTGGTTACTTTTCACTGCTGAAATCTAATTGTTGTTTAGACTACTTTTCTTTATTAAATCTGACTTTCCACATACGTTGATATTCTGAAATTTTTGAAAATTTCCAGCAATATTATTAGAATATTATTAGTAGTAATATTATTAGAATACGACCTCGTTTTACCTCAATTCAGCCAGTTGTCTAAAACTCATAGCATATCATGAACGATGGCAGTGTTGAATGGAAGTATAGTGGACTTCTCAGAACACAGGGGCTCGTTCTGGTCGGTGGATGATTCAAATAATGTCCTAGAATACACTACAGCCAATCCGTCGGCAGTTCATGCCTAGACTCTTTCCCATTTAGTTATTTCTTTCATTTTCCTTTCAGCAGTTCATCTCATTCACCCATCTTCTCACAACTTCTTTTCACCTAGTCTGTCTGTCTGTCAGTCAGTCTATGTGTCTGTCTCTGTGTCTCTGCCTCTGTCTCTCTCTATCTCTCTATCTCTGGGTCTCTTTCTCCCTCTCTCTTCTTTGAACCTTTCCCCTAAATCCCTTTGCATCCAACTCTCCACCTCCTCTCTCACCCTCCACATCTCTTTGTATCTCGGTCTTTAATTATCGTTCCCTCCAAGTCTTCTTCCTTCCTCTGACTCATTCAATCTCGTTCTCCGTTACTCTCACTGTTTTTGTCACTCATTCCTCTCCTAGTTTCCTATCTGTAGACTGGGAAATCTGCAGGCACAGCATCTGGAACAACACGACACAATGCATACAACGGAATTTCCAGAAATGAGGCCAACACAAAGACCGAGAGCACAGAACAGCATTGCGTTGAGGCGTCTCCCAAAACTGGTTAAAACGACGAGTAAGAGGAGCTTCCTTTTTTTACGCATCTTTTCATCTTGGCTGCGGCACTTTCTCGGTCTTTTTCCCTATCTCTCTCACTCACTTTCCAATATCTAAGAGTCCATCTATCTACAATATCTATACATTTATTTACCTATCTATCTACTACTTATCGATATCATAATATCAGAATTATCGATAGAAATAACTATCGATAATATCCATCTATGTACCTCCAGTATCTACCTATTTATCTATCATTCAATCTATCACCTACTCATTTTTCAGTTTCTCGCCTCTTTACTCAACACCCTACTGTACATAATCCCACCTTTCATCTCTCCTTCCTGCCACCAAGTGTCTCTCCCCCCTCTCTCTTTCCCTCCCTCTTCCTCATTCTCGCTCTTTCAACCTGTGCCACATAACCACCCTAGAGTCCTTCCCACATCACCGGGACGGAACTATCACATCTGCAGTTCCAACAAAGAGTAAGAGCTCAAAACTGAGCCAAGGCGTAACACAGGTTTGAAGTTTGAGAACGATAGAAGCTTGAAACGATAGAGTTGTGAATGGAGGTGCCTATCTATCTTTCTATATATTTTTGAATCTAGCTACCTATATTTCAGAGTCTTGTCTCTTTCCTCAAAAACCGTCTTAATTCCGCTTTCCATTTCTCTCATCCTATCACCCACGCCCTCCCCCTCTCTCCCTCACTCTCTCCCTCCCTCGCTTACTCACACCTTTCCTCCCTCTCTTTTTTCTCAACCTGCGCCACTCAATTCTCATCCCAGTCTCCTATCCACATCATCAGGACGCAACTACGACAACAGCATCTCGAACAAAGACCGAGCGCTCAAAACAACGCTGGGCCGACGCGTTTGCGTAAACAGAGCGATGTGGCTGGTAAACGACAGCGGCGCGAGGGAGGGAGGGAGGGAGGGGTGTGGGGGAGGGGGAGGGGTCGAGCGTCTGGCGCCCGGGTGTCGTGCGCGCCGACGAAACTGGAGCCGCCCCCGCCCCCCACCCCTCCCGCAGGCGGCGGAGCAGAAGGAGGCAGCGCGACGCCATAAAACAAATCGTTAAACGCTTTGGCGTCACGTGGCCAGGCGAGCTGCGCGACCCTCGCCGGGAGGTCCTAGGGGACGAGGCAAGACGGCGCGGCGCGGCACCTCTCTTCCGCTGGCACTACCAAAATCGGTTACCACAAAACCACATATACCACCATTTAGAACTATTTAATTGCTAATTAATTACGCAAAAATTAATTTTTTTGCTCTTCAAACTTTTGCGTAATGAATGGTGAGCTAGCGGAAGATTCCGCTGGATCAACCACAATTAGTTACCACAAAACCAAATACGCTAACTTATAGAGCGATTTAATTGCTAATTAATTACGCAAAAATTAGATCGCATCCAGTCGCTGCCCGGAGGAAAATTCGAGCGACCGGCTGTTATTATCGGCAGTGTTTTTTTTTATTTTTTATATGGTTTAGGTACTAGGAGCATGCTGGGGCGGTATTTTAACAGACGAACCAGGGACCGCCCTTACTTACACACACGTTCGCCAGTGGCGACTCCTCACTGTGGACCTAGGGCGTTGGCAGTGAAGGAAAGTGTTTCCCCCATAATACTCTTTTCGCTTACACATTTAGAGCAAAATTGAATTATATTACATAAAAAGTCCTGGGAAGGGAAGGAAAGCAAAAAGCAAAAAAAAAAAAAAAAACAACTATTTCTCCACTCTTCTTCACAATCCTTATAAAAAAAATAACACTAAATTCATTACTATCGCGATTACTGCCACCTCGCGGGAAAAACACGCACTACACGTACGTGACTAATGACCATAGTAGTTAACACTCCCAGAATCACTAACAATCAATCAATCAATCAACGGTGTGTAGGTCGGAGCCTGATCTCACTCTCCAGCGGAGGAAGATTACTGCCACCTCTCGGGATAAAACACACTTCACAAACGGGACTCATGACCATAAGAGTTGATGTGCTCGTGAAATGTTCAATAAATCAATCAATTAATCGATAATAATAATAATAATAATAATAATAATAATAATAATAATAATAATAATAATAATAATAATAATAATAATAATAATAATAATAATAATAATATTGACTTCATTTGTGGGGAGGCTCAGGCCTTGAGGCCTGCTCTTCCGCCTAACCACTTTAATTGATTTACAATTTTAAAAATTACAGTTGAGGTGTTTGTAATTAATGTTAACTGACGTGTCGCAGAAGAAAAAAATCAATTTGTGACTACCAACTACATTAATTTATCAGTATGAGCCAAATGCATTTATTGTCATTTTTTGTTCATTCTTAAAATTTTTCAAAATGGAGAGACATGATGTAAGGAACATTCTTAAAAAATGTATCGATCACACTAATTCGAGTTTTCTCACGGCTCCTTACTATTTTTCCTTCCAACTCATGCACCATCATTCCACCTCACCTCTGAAGGATCTTCTAGCGCTGTCGATCAGCCTCTCACCAAAACACAGGGAAATTTTGGGTTCTAAAATCCCTTATTTTAGGAGACTACGCCATGTTCTTGAAAGGGAAAAATACACTGAATAGTTTCTTAAATATAAATCATAAATTGACATGAAAATAGCTTCTTCACATAAATTTTATTGTTCTTCATTTAACAAAATTATAAGAATAAAATATTAAATGTATCATAGTAATGAAAATGTTATAATATTAATATACTCGTATATAAATAGTACATTATGAAACGATGATGTAATGATGGGTATTTATACACGAGTGTGATATTACGATATGAACGAGGTACGAGCGAGTATCGTATACTTCACACGAGTGTATTAATACTCATTACATCGAGTTTCATAGGTCCTTTTTCTACAACTTTTATAAGTAAAACGTTTACATTGAATCGTTTCGTGGCATTTGACATGTCGGATACAGCCAAGGCCACCTAACCCTACCCTCGCATGCTGCCGCAGGTGGCTGTGGTTACCAGGCCGCCCTTCGAGGGAGTACTGCGCTAGTCTAATAGGATCAAAGTGAAATTACGATCCAATTTATTTTAAATAATATTCCACGAAAAAAATTACTAATAATGAAACAAATTAAAACTAACAAGCATGATATAATATCAAATGCAATTTTAATCTACACAATCGAACGAAACATATTCTAGAACGATTCTCAATGATTAAGTGTCAATACTAGGTTTGTAAACTTCTCTGATTGGTCAAAAACCTTTATCATAATAAAATATGTATCGTAATGAGTATCATTATGCAACTGGTTGCAGTCAATAAATGACAGCATTATAAAATGGGAGTAGAAAAACGAATTTTTAAACAGCCGCTAGTAAACTTAGTTACTTTTAGGTTATTCAAAGCATGTTAAAAAGTCAACATCTAAGATAGCACTAGTGTAACAAGTGAGACGATCCTCAAATATTCAGACAAAACAATGTCCCTACAACTACAACCACAACAACAACAACAACAACAACAACAACAACAAAAGATACTTTCGTTTGTTTGTTTGTACTAAAGTTAGTGTAACTTAGAACACTATTAAGGGATTTGTATGTTAATAAGGGGAAAAAAGTATTACACACGTGGTAAACATGATTTTATTTTGCACTTAGGATTGCATAACTCGATTTCTCGGCTTCATGTTCTCGACTTCGTGAAAATTGTTCTTTCATTAAATTGTAGAGGCCTTCGTTGGTCGCGGCAGTTAAAATCACACATTTAAAGCACATGCAAGATGAAACATCGCTGAAAGAGTCACGACAGGTTTCGTCATGTGACGACAGTCCATTCCCTCGTGAGTAGGGGCAAAGGAACCATCCGCCATGCGTCCTGCAAAACAGCATCTCCACCACCAACAACAAAAACCGCAATCACAAGAAAATAAGAACAACAATAATAATTTAATAATAATTAATTATTTTGCACAATTATGTATTATTTTATTAGTTAAATTCCCATACTTGGGGGTAATTGATTGATTTTTTCGTGTTTCCGGGCGCGTCAACTGCTTTGGTCATTAGTCCCGGTAGTGTAGTGCGTGTTTTTTCTCGGGAGATGGCGGTGATCTTCCCCCGCTGGATGGCAAGATCCGTCGGCTAGTGGGGTTTGCCTCTAACCAGGACTCTCCCACCAGCGGGGCACCGCCCCAGCCAAGACAAGCACTAAGTTCCCAACCGGTCTCCCGGAAAATGTAGTAGTGCAGTGTATGTTAGTGTAAGTGTGTGTGTAAGGGGAGAGGATGGGACAAAGAAAAGGAAGGAAAGATCGCGCACGGTCCGTGGCCCGTTTGGGAGGGTACTGCTCCGGCATTCGCCTGGTGTTGATCGGAGAAACCACGGAAAACTACCGATCAGAGCAGCCGGTCGCTAGAGTTCTCCTCCAGACAGCGACTGAATTCGACCTAGCTTTAGAGCTAGTGCCGAAAATCCTGCCGCCGTCAGGACTCGAACCTAGGACCGCCCGGCCAGAGGCGCTGCAGTGACATCAGTTGATGCACTAAGCTACCTCTCTCGGTTTGGGGGGTAAGAGCGACATGAGGTGAACATGACGTATTCTCTTTACCGTAACTAGCAACATCCGCCTACTTCAGCTTTTCCTCTAATAACTAATAGCTGAGAAGGCTAAAATAAAAATAAACAAATGCATTCATTCATAAACAAATTCATTCTTCACACAGCTATAGAAACTAGAACGATTTTAGAGGAAAGCTACAACTACATTTTTGCCTCAACCGGGAATGGAACCCGGGACCACAGCACGGGAAGCTAGTACGCTGCCCATAAGCCATCCCGCAGGCATGTTATAATAATAATAACAATAATAATAACAACAATAATAACAATAATAACATTAATAACAATAATAACAATAATAGCAATAATAGCAATAATAGCAATAATAGCAATAATAGCAATAATAGCAATAATAACAATAATAACAATAATAACAATAATAACAATAATAACAATAATAACAATAATAACAATAATAACAATAATAACAATAATAACAATAATAACAATAATAACAATAATAACAATAATAATAATTATTATTAAAGAATGAATATATTTCCTAATTTGTTTAAAAAAAAGAAGCAGATAAATAACGCCTATCAGTTCTCGTTTAGCTAGGTGTCCACAGTCCAACACACTGCGTGGCAAATAAGAGAAGTCTCAAGTGTGTGTGGGGGGGGGGTCAAAAGAGTTTGAAGGTTTAGTAGAATAAAAAGGTAAGAAATGACCCAATACCCCAAAAATTAAAAAAATGTAATAAATTCAAGCAGAAATTACACGAAAACGATTTGTTGTTTCACAAAATTGTACATGAACTTATTTAAAAATTTAATTTGTTAGAACAGATATTAAGAAAAAATATATCTATCATCAATATTGAACTTGCACTGTGTTAATTTTTAAAATTTTCGAAAATGTGAGAGTTCACCGATAATGGGACGAGTACCCGTTTTTTTAACCGTCCTTTCCTACATACAAGGAAAACATTTAAGGAAAAAAATTGGAGCCATCTTGGAGAAAACAGTTGCTTCAAAATTGCCTACTTTTTACGCAAAATAACGCAAAAACTACTCATATTTGCGGAAAAGTATACATGACCTTATTTCAAAATATATCTACGAACTACAAATCTTCAATATTATAGTTTTATGGAGTCGCCCAAAAAATTTTAACTTCTACAACTTTCGAAAATTTAAAGGTTTTTATGAAAATAGGACCTTTTAAATCGTTTCGACTAACTCACGACAAAGTTTAATTAAAAAAACTGGAGCCTTTTTTTAAAACAATTGAAAATGTTGTTTAGGCTTTATGTAAAGTTCCCGCAAAAGTCAAAATATCCGTTTCATACTCACAGAGGCTTGAGTTCGATTAGATTGAACAGAAAATATCAATTTTGGAGAAAATTCCCTGAACGATTTAGGCTCTAGGGTTGGCTGCAGATGTTTCGCCATCAAACAATTTTTCAGTACCAAGAACCCACAAAAAATTGATTCTAGAGGAAGTAATTTGCTACATATAGGAACAAGATCTGAACACTTTTTCATTAAGAGGGCCCAACAATATGAGAATTCCTATCAAAAAATCAACGATTTCTGACGCAGTATTACAGTACTCAGGACGCAGTATTACAGTACTTAAGTTCGTAGTAAGAGGTGAAAGTAGAAACTAATATTATCACATATTCAGCCCGCCCTCCAGCATTCTTTCATTTTATAAATGTCGATATAAAATTTTCTACTTAAAATTCTTTCTTTACGAACACTGTGTAATATTTCATCATATTAAATGGATGAAAATGACTTTCTAAATACTCAATATTTTAAAAAATATATATATTTTTCGGTGAGACATTTCAATGTTCAAAATGCTTACAGGAGAAAAAAAATCACAAAATATTTCTTATATTTGTAAATTTCAGGGATGCTCCCCCTCTAAAACAAGAATTAAACGCAAATTTTATAGAAATGTTACATACGTTTAGAAAAATAGATTCCTATTTTTCCCAATTTTTGCATTTTTACTTAAAAATATCAAAACAAAGTAAGTAATACGAGCTATTTCCTTTTCCGCCCAAAATTATTTTATTTTATTTTGGTGGTCACTGAATACGAATCAGATATCCAAATAACCTTGTGGGTGTGACAGCTGAGCGAATGCCAACCTTCGGAAACGTAGAAAAAAGCGCATTTAATTTTCTTAAAGCGACACAGCACTCAAAAAAGCCAACGAAGTCGGAATCACCCACTCAACCACTGCGCCGCCTGGTGAGTGCGGCCCACATCGCCGACCTCACCCGCACACATGTGCGTGAGCTCAGTGCTGCGCCAGCGGACGACAGAAAAAGCGCCGACGAGGGCTACGGCGACGAAGGTCGTGGGACGAGCCACCTCAAACGTCCAACTGAAAGTGAAAAATGACTAGATTCGGCAGTTAAGCGCGCGATAATGAATGCGATTTATTTCTCAGCGTACGGGTGGGACGAAGCTTGTGCCTTTGAGGCACATGGCAGGTTGATCCATAGACGTATAGTACTAGACTGGCAACGTCCTATCTCGTAACATTGGCGCTAGTGAAGCCAAAATCTTGCGCTCGTCGCCATCTTTTGTCACTACAGGTTCGTTCGCTGCCTATGCTTTACGTGTTAAATTAATGAGCTTTTTTTTTAAATTTCGAATTGTTTCCGTTGTGTTTTGTGATTTCTGAATCACTTCCACCGCCATGGTGAATACTTGTGTCGTGTTTGAATGCAATTTTTCGAATTCGCGACACAAGGGAAAAGAAATAGGAATTTCAATACACCGGTAAGTTACTACCTTTTCTTTACCTAGTTACTGAATTTTACTGACTGTTGACGATTTTTGATGTTAAGATTGTATGATTAAACAACTAATTAAAATTGAGTAAGAAAAGAATAAGTTTGTGTTGATTAAAGTTCCTGACGAGTGATTTGTAAACCTAATCTCTAATGCGCGCCTCCTACCGTACGCGCCTCCTACCGCGCGCTCCTGCGTCACTACCCAGCGGCCAGAATTGCAATAGTAATTAGGAAAGGGGTAAGGTTTAGGACACTTCACAAGGATTAGACTAGCCCTTGTGAAGCAGCCAAACTCGTTTTGTTGGAACAAATTTCACATGAGATTCGACGGGAATCGAACCCGGATCTCAGTGGTGAAAGGCTTGCGACTTTGCAACGAGCCACGAGTTCATCTCAATAAGTTTTTTACTGTAAAGCAATAAAACCGATTTAAAACTTTGATATTAATTATTTTATTTCCCAAAAATATTTCCTGTTCAATATTGGAGTTTTTATTAGCAACTGTACGTCGAAAATTTGTGTTCTTATATTTTCTAAGAGTTCATTGACATATAGTAGTATATGTCCATGAGTGATAGTGTAGTGACCCAATATGGCGGCGGGCGCAATCAGTTGGCTTCAAAAAGAATCGTTCATTGCCAGTCTAGTACTATATGTCTATGGGTGGGACGAAGGTTGTGCCTTTGAGGCACATGGCAGGTTGATCACAGTGTGCCTTTGACTCCCGTTGTAAGAACGATTCTTCTCGCGGGTGACGAGTGTTAGATTCATTTCTGAGCGCCGGGGAGGGAGGAGGAAACTTAGGCCTTTATGTCCTGCCCTTTCGTGGGCAAGTGATCTAACCGGTGGCTTGCATTGTCCTTCCACTGAATGAAGGATTCCTTCCTCTGATGATGATGATGATGATGACGACGATAACGATGATGGGTACCACAGTCGTTTCTGAAGGTAGACTAGGGAGGAGGCTTAGGCCTTTGTGTCCTCATCTCCCCCGGGCAGGTGATATCAGTGGTGATTTGCCTTTGCCTTCCACTGAATGAAGGATTCCTTCCTCTGATGATGATGATGATGATGATGATGATAACGATGATGGGTACCACAGTCGTTTCTGAAGGTAGACTAGGGAGGAGGCTTAGGCCTTTGTGTCCTCCCCTCCTTTAGGCGGGTGATATCAGTGGTGATTTGCCTTTGCCTTCCACTGAATGAAGGATTCCTTCCTCTGATGATGATGATGATGATGATGATGATGATGACGATAACGATGATGGGTACCACAGTCGTTTCTGAAGGTAGACTAGGGAGGAGGCTTAGGCCTTTGTGTCCTCCCCTCCTTTAGGCGGGTGATATCAGTGGTGATTTGCCTTTGCCTTCCACTGAATGAAGGATTCCTTCCTCTGATGATGATGACGATAATGATGATCGGTATTATACTCGTTTCTGACTAGGGAGGAAGCTTTGGCCTTTATGTCCTCCCCTCCACTAGGCAGGTGATATCAGAGGTGGTTTGCCTCAGCCTTCCACTGAACCAAGGATTCCTTCCTCTGATGAGTGCTAGACTCATTTCTGAGAACGGACTTGGCAGGAGGTTTGCGTTTTTGTGCCTCCCGTCCCCAACAAATTTGACTTTATCTGCATAGAGAAAATTATGCCCCTCAATAAACTGACCGGCAATAATTTTATAAAGGCATTTAGATGAGAAGTGTGCGGAAGACGGATTGTACTGCAGATTTCGTATACGTCCTGCCCACATTTAATTTGCAAAATCTTTCTAGGGGAGAGTTCCCTCTTAAGTTGAGCATTTTCACCATGTGACTGCTGACGTATATCAATGAAGCGACCAGAAAGTTCAGACAGAGAACATCGTTGTGTTGTATAGAGCCTTCCTCATTCCCCTTTCCCAAACTGCAACATCCGTTCTCAAAGACTGCTCCGTCAAGGGTTTTTCGCTAGCGTTACGTCGCTTTTCTGGAATGCTGCTGGAACTAAAAAAAGCAAAAGTTGGGATTTTACGAAGAAATGGCCCAAGAAATAACTTTTTTCCTTTAAAATAAGTTTGAATCTCGGAAAGTACATCAATTGCCGGTAGGTGGCAAACACATCTTTATTTCTTGCGTAGAGGTCGACATTTTCCTTTGCGGATTAATGTGATACCTTCCAAGTCATCAGCCAACCGTTGAAGAGATAAGCTGCCATTTTTCGGTTGTGTTGTAATTGTATTCACATTCGTGAGTAATGTTTTAAACAATAACCCCGTATTTTGATTGAGTTGCCCAAATCACTATCATTGTTACAACCAAATTACTAAAGTAGTTTGTAGAATAGTGTTGCAACTCGAAGGTCCTAATAGATTTCAAAATAATTCAAAACTTCAGAGTTTAAGAAATCCTATTCCAAAATCGTTTCCATTATATAAATTAAAAACAAAAAGAGAAATAATTAATGTTTACTTTCTCGCACATGCTTCGTAAGTAAAGAAAGTTATGTAATCGTGCGCCGGAAAGCTGCGAAATTTCCGCAGAGAAACACATATAGCTGGGCCCTGATAACTATAAAATGGATAAATCCTATTGCTATATACTATAGTGAATTACTTTCTCTATCATGTGGTGTAGCCCGAATCCATGTTGTAGGGCCCTTGATACCGAAAATTCCATTGACGGCAACACGTCTTTCGACAGAATTATCCGTGACAAATACAGCACATATCCATACAGACAGGCTGAGATGATCTTGATTTTCGGGTACAAAATTGTGTGAATGACTTCACCTGCCCCAATCTTAACGATCTACGGTCCGCCACTAACAGGCCTTCAACCTGACGTGTTAGAGCTGGATTCTTGAACATGTACGTACGAAAATTCGAGATCGTAGTGTTGATGTGATTCCAATACTTTTCCATCCTATACAAGATTGAGGTGATTTCACCACTAGGTACTTTTCCATTCTTGTACTAGGTAGGATGGAAACGTACCTGTAGGTACGTTTCCATCCTACACCAGGTTAAGGTGATTTCAATATTTTCCCATCCTTTACTAGGCAGAGGCGATCCCAATACTACTTTTCTATCCTAAACAAGGCTGAGGTGATTCCAATACTAGGTACGTTTTCACCCTATACTAGGGTTGAGGAGATTGCAATATTTTCCGTCCTATAATAGCTAGGAATAGCAAAACTGTCGCCATTGGCCCCCTTCTATTCGCAGCTTCACGGCCCAGCCCCCCGCCGCGCAGATTGAAACGGAGGGGACGGAAGACCCGCGTGTGCGCGGCACGCAGCCTCGCCCAGGGGGGCGGGGGCCCGGCGCCCCGCTGGCGAGGATTGAGGCGCGTCCGCACTCGGGGCGCTTTTTGCGCCAACGCACTCGGAGGCGGTGGGGGGAGCTAAACATGTGCGCAGCGCCGGGCGTGGGAACGACCCGCGCCGCGCCGCCGCCCCCGCAGACCGCTGTCGTCAGACCCCACCCCCACCCCCACCCCGCCCCCGCGCCCGTTCGCCGAGTTCCTCACATGTGGTGGCGAAGGAGCGCCCCTTCGGCGCAGCGGCTTTGTGCGCGGGACGTGGCCCCGCGCTGGGCGCCAAACGGCACCTCTTCCGGTTGGTTGGTTGGTTTTTCGTGTTTCCGGGCGCGTCAACTGCTTCGGTCATTAGTCCCGTTAGTGTTGTGCATGTTTGTTCTCGGGAGATGGCGGTGATCTTCCCCCGCTGGATGACGAGATCCGGCGCCGACCTACCGTCGGCTAGTGGGGTTTCCCCCTAACCGGACTATCCCACCAGTAAGGCACCGCCCCAGCCGGGGCACGCTCTAAGCTCCCGACCGGTCTCCCGGAATATGTGGTAGTGTAGTGCATGTTAGTGTAAGTGTGTGTGTAAGGGGAGAGGATGGGACAAGGAAGAGGAAGGACAGATCGCGCGCGATCCGTGGCCCGTTTGTTAGGGTACTGCTCCGGCATTCGCCAGGTGTTGAAACTACCGATTAGGGCAGTCGGCCGCTAGAATGCTCCTCCAGACAGCGACTGAATTCGACCTAGCTGAAAAGCTAGTGTCGAAAACCCTGCCGCCGTGGGGAGTGTAACCTAGGACCTCCCGGTCAGAGGCGCTGCAGTGACATCAGTTGATGCACTGAGCTACCTCTTCCGTTCACGCTTCGTTGAGCGAAGTCGGCGCCGCGCTGTGGCGTATCGTGTTGTGTTAACAGGGGTTAATGCACGCATTTCATTGATTGATTGTTTTGGATTCCGGGCGTGTCAACTGCTAAGGTTATTCCCGTAAGTGTAGTCTCCTTGGGAGGTGGCGGTGGGCTTTCCCCCTTGATGGTGAGATTCCGTGCCAACCTACCGTCGGATAGCGGAGTTTCCCTCAACCAGGTATCTCCCACCAGCGGGGCACCGCTCCCACCGGGACAAGCTATAAGCTCCCGACCGATCTCACTCCGGCCGTCCCCTCATCTTTTCTCACGAAACTTACTTTCTAAGTCTACATGTAAATTGGAATTCAAACCAACCCAAGTAAGGAAAAGGAATTAGTGTAAAGAATGTGCTGTGGAAAGTGTCCGTGATAGGTAAGACTTTTGGAAATAAGTTTATCGGTCTTTAACCCATCAGGAGGAGAATTCTGTCAACCGGCTGCTCTGATCGGTAGTTTTCCGTAGTTTCTCCGATTAACATCAAGTGAATGTCGTGGCATTACCCTAAAACGGGTCACGGACCGCGAGCGATCTTTCCTTCTTCTTCCTTGTCCTGTTCTCACCCCTTACGTAGACACACTTTACCACACATTACCACACATCCGGGGGACTGGTTCCACTCCACTAGGGAAGATCACTGCCACCTCCCGAGGAAAACTATTAACTACACTTACGGGAATAATGACCTTAGTAGTTGACGCGACCGTAATCACTAAATAATCGATCAAAAGCGTATTAAATCCGTCTTAACATACAAGTCTACAGGTTAGGGCATGTGTATTTAACTGATTTAACATCCTGAGCAATTGGTTTTAACTACCCTAGCAACGTAAATAAAAATATCGATTTATCGCCAGCCACCTGCTTATGAAGAAAAAAACATGCCGATATACAAAACAAATCAGATTAAAACCATCCAGAATAAATGTTACTCATTTTAGATAAATCGCAATTAGATATATCGCAAGCAATATTCCACTATATCGTACTAACGTAAGGCCGCAAGAGAATTCATTTGCTTATTATCTCTTTAATGTACATGTTCGCATAAATAATGAGATTTTATGGCGACTGAAGTAATGTCTGCGTCGGCTTGTACAAACAACAATGTTGGTCTATTTTCCCCAAAAGGTGGTAGTTGGTTACAGTGATGGTTACAGCATCTGCTTTGATATCTTGTGTAAAATCTTGGTCTGATTATACGCATAGTTCGTTAGAATTAACTGTTGCCTTGATGTTGCGCGACGTCAAGGGTCACCAGATGAAGCGATGAAACAAATATCACTTTTTCTGTATCAGGGGTCCCGAAAACGTGTATTTCCGTTGAAATATCGAAATCGCTTTTTCGCAGCATTACATAACTTTCTCTATGCTACGTATATTACTCCCGTGTATACGTATGTATACGAGAAAGTAAAAACAATAAAATAAAAATATATTATTTCACGTGGCTGAAAACCATAGGTTGCCGCTCAAAGTGTCGCCCACTTCCATAGGTTAAGTTAATATACTAAGTGAATTATTTTAGTACTGCCTCCTTCATTCCCGCTGCGGCGCATGAATCCCGGTAATAAATGAGAGCCACGTCAGGACCACTAGCCCGGTGAGACAAGTGTTGTTAAAAAACGCACGTATTTATTCGTCCGTAATTTAACGCAAAATTATGCGAAAAGTCCTAATATTCTCGAAAAATTGTATATGACCTTATTTCAAAATCTATCTTAAAGTAACAGATTTAATTGAGGAAAAACAATTCTTTCTTTATAATTCTAGTTGTCGGAAGACACCGAAAAATTTTGAATTTTTGCCATTTTCGAAAAATCACAGTTTTGAACGAAAATGAGACTTTTACCATTCTCTTAAACGTCCATATAATATCCAACAACAAAATTTAATTGACATCGATGGAGCCATTTCTTTCAAAATTTGGAAAATCTCCCAGGGACTTCATGTAAAGTATCTCAATTAAAATATCGGTTTCAAATTCAAGGGGCCGCGACATCAGCCAGATCGATTGGGATGATTATCAATTTTATCAGAAAATCGGCTGAACACTTTGGCTATTAGCGTTGTTCACGGACGGATAGTTTTCCCGTCATTCGAATTTTCTATATCAAGGACCCACAAAACATGTATTCTGGCTACACCACGTATTAGAAGGTGTTTTCAAAGTTTTTTTCTTTACCAGGACCGTCATAAGAGTCTCTACCGAATATTCGCCGTTTTCTACTTTTACATTACACAACAATCTCTACTGCGTAAAGAGCAGCGGGAAAGTAAAGCCCCAGCCGGGACTAGCTCTAACCTTCCGACTGATCTGCCGACGTATGTGGTTTGTATAGTGCTGTGTCTAGTGTGAAAGTAAAGGGAGGATTGGACCAGGAAGAGGAAGGAATAATTTTGTGCGATCCGTGGCCCGTTTGTTGTCTTCTGTTCCGGCATTCCTTTTAGTATTGATGGGAAAATCTGTAATGTATCTGTCATGTGTAAATGAATCTAGAGACGGTGAGGATTATAGCGGAGAATATGTGAAAAAGAGAGTAACAATAGGTTATGGGAAGTATCTAAAGCTAGCATGAGACAAGGTCTTAAGTTTCGAGTTCAACTGTATTAGTTGCAACTTCCTATGCACACGTTACCGAGCCAAGAGATTGAGGGAATACCAAGCTGACTTCGCATTCAAGAGGCTCGGATTCAATTCCCATACCGGCAATCAAGACCGTGGTATAGGTGGTTTCCCTCGGTCATCCAGGCGAATGCTGGGGGGGAGCGAGGTACCACTGAAACGCCTCCGCAGTGAAACCTGTGGCGCTAGCCGAACTCGTTAACAACGTGAAGTCACGAACCGTACGCGAATTCGAGGCACCGCAAGTTTCGGATGGGTGACAGACTGGAGAACTCGAGACAAACAGCGCTGAGAAAAATTGTCCTTTACGGCACTGATAGTAATCGCTCAAAATATTACAAATGTCCACAATTCAATCTAACTTCACATTCCACAGATTTCTTACGAAATTCCGACTTTGAAACGAGGACTAGACCATCGATATTGGACTTTTTAAGGAAAGTGGCAGGGCTCCTGTTTACTATATCAAAGAAGGTAAGTAAAGAATGTAAGAGCAAAATCCATCAGACTCTTTTGCTCAGGGACAGAGTACTACAGAGAGAATATTTTAGTATCTCTGTAATAGTACATTCCATAACTGATAACACTAAACTGCACACACCATAGCCTCCTTAATTCAATGGCAGAGCACTAGTTACGTAAACGAGGGGTCGTGAGTTCAAACCTCACAGAAGACGGCTGGAATAATTTAGTAGCACTGTAAAACTATATTTTATAACTGATAACACTGAACGTTGAACACCACATCCTCCTTTGCTCAGTGGCAGAGCACTGGTCTCGTAAACCAGGGGTCGTAAGTTCAATCCTCACAGAAGGCAGCTGGAATATTTTAGTAGCACTGTAATATTATATTGCATAACTGATAAAACTGAGCAACCAACATCACGGCCTCTTTAGCTCAGTGGCAGAGCACTGGTCTCGTAAACCAGGGGTCGTGAGTTCAATCCTCACAGGAGGCAGCGGGAATATTTTAGTAGCACTGTAATATTATATTGCATAACTGATTATAACAACAAAAATCGCACCCCACAGCCTCCTTAGCTCAGAGGCAGAGCACTGGTCTTGTAAACCAGGGGTCGTGAGTTCAATCCTCACAGGAGGCAGCTGGAATATTTTAGTAGCACTGTAATATTATATTGCATAACTGATTATAACAACAAAAATCGCACCCCACAGCCTCCTTAGCTCAGAGGCAGAGCACTGGTCTTGTAAACCAGGGGTCGTGAGTTCAATCCTCACAGGAGGCAGCGGGAATATTTTAGTAGCACTGTAATATTATATTGCATAACTGATTATAACAACAAAAATCGCACCCCACAGCCTCCTTAGCTCAGAGGCAGAGCACTGGTCTTGTAAACCAGGGGTCGTGAGTTCAATCCTCACAGGAGGCAGCGGGAATATTTTAGTAGCACTGTAATATTATATTGCATAACTGATTATAACAACAAAAATCGCACCCCACAGCCTCCTTAGCTCAGAGGCAGAGCACTGGTCTTGTAAACCAGGGGTCGTGAGTTCAATCCTCACAGGAGGCAGCTGGAATATTTTAGTAGCACTGTAATATTATATTGCATAACTGATTATAACAACAAAAATCGCACCACACAGCCTCCTTAGCTCAGAGGCAGAGCACTGGTCTTGTAAACCAGGGGTCGTGAGTTCAATCCTCACAGGAGGCAGCTGGAATATTTTAGTAGCACTGTAATATTATATTGCATAACTGATTATAACAACAAAAATCGCACCCCACAGCCTCCTTAGCTCAGAGGCAGAGCACTGGTCTTGTAAACCAGGGGTCGTGAGTTCAATCCTCACAGGAGGCAGCTGGAATATTTTAGTAGCACTGTAATATTATATTGCATAACTGATTATAACAACAAAAATCGCACCCCACAGCCTCCTTAGCTCAGAGGCAGAGCACTGGTCTTGTAAACCAGGGGTCGTGAGTTCAATCCTCACAGGAACAGCTGGAATATTTTAGTAGCACTGTAATATTATATTGCATAACTGATTATAACAACAAAAATCGCACCCCACAGCCTCCTTAGCTCAGAGGCAGAGCACTAGTCTTGTAAACCAGGGGTCGTGAGTTCAATCCTCACAGGAACCGCTGGAATATTTTAGTAGCACTGTAATATTATATTGCATAACTGATTATAACAACAAAAATCGCACCCCACAGCCTCCTTAGCTCAGAGGCAGAGCACTGGTCTTGTAAACCAGGGGTCGTGAGTTCAATCCTCACAGGAGGCAGCGGGAATATTTTAGTAGCTCTGTAATCGTATATTTCATAACTGATAACACTCAGCGCCAAACAACACCGCCTCTTTAGCTCAGTGGCAGAGCACTGGTCTCGTAAACCAGGGGTCGTGAGTTCAATCCTCACAGGAGGCAGTTGGAATATTTTAGTAGCTCTGTAATAGTATATTTCATAACTGATAACACTGTGCATGAAATATCGCGGCCTCTTTAGCTCAGTGGCTGGGCACTGGTCTCGTAAACCAGGGGTCGTGATTTCAATCCTCACACTGGTCTTGTAAACCAGGGGTCGTGAGTTCAATCCTCACAGGAGGCAGCTGGAATATTTTAGTAGCTCTGTAATAGTATATTTCATAACTGATAACACTGTGCATTAAATATAGCGGCCTCTTTACCTCAGTGGCAGAGCACTGGTCTCGTAAACCAGGGGTCGTGAGTTCAATCCTCACAGGAGGCAGCTGGAACATTTTAGTAGCACCTTAATATTATATTGCATAACTGATTATAACAACAAAAATCGCACCACACAGCCTCCTTAGCTCAGAGGCAGAGCACTGGTCTTGTAAACCAGGGGTCGTGAGTTCAATCCTCACAGGAGGCCGCTGGAATATTTTAGTAGCTCTGTAATAGTATATTTCATAACTGATAACACTGTGCATGAAATACCGGGGCCTCTTTAGCTCAGTGGCAGAGCACTGGTCTTGTAAACCAGGGGTCGTGAGTTCAATCCTCACAGTAGGCCGCTGGAATATTTTAGTAGCTCTGTAATAGTATATTTCATAACTGATAAAACTGTGCATGAAATATCGCGGCCTCTTTAGCTCAGTGGCAGAGCACTGGTCTCGTAAACCAGGGGTCGTGAGTTCAATCCTCACAGGAGGCAGCTGGAACATTTTAGTAGCACTGTAATATTATATTGCATAACTGATTATAACAACAAAAATCGCACCACACAGCCTCCTTAGCTCAGAGGCAGAGCACTGGTCTTGTAAACCAGGGGTCGTGAGTTCAATCCTCACAGGAGGCAGCTGGAATACTTTAGTAGCTCTGTAATAGTATATTTCATATCTGATAACACTGTGCATGAAATACCGCGGCCTCTTTAGCTCAGTGGCAGAGCACTGGTCTTGTAAACCAGGGGTCGTGAGTTCAATCCTCACAGGAGGCAGCTGGAACATTTTAGTAGCACCTTAATATTATATTGCATAACTGATAACAAAAACGCACCCACAGCCTCCTTAGCTCAGGAGGCAGTGAGCACCGGTCTTGTAAACTAGGGCCGAGTTCAATCCTCACAGGAGGCAGCTGGAATATTTTTAGTAGCACTGTAATATTATATTGCATAACTGATAACAAAAACGCACCCTACACAGCCTCCTTAGCTCTGAGGCAGAGCACTGGTCTTGTAAACCAGGGGTCGTGAGTTCAATCCTCACAGGAGGCAGCGGGAATATTTTAGTAGCACTGTAATATTATATTGCATAACTGATTATAACAACAAAAATCGCACCCCACAGCCTCCTTAGCTCAGAGGCAGAGCACTGGTCTTGTAAACCAGGGGTCGTGAGTTCAATCCTCACAGGAGGCAGCGGGAATATTTTAGTAGCACTGTAATATTATATTGCATAACTGATTATAACAACAAAAATCGCACCCCACAGCCTCCTTAGCTCAGAGGCAGAGCACTGGTCTTGTAAACCAGGGGTCGTGAGTTCAATCCTCACAGGAACAGCTGGAATATTTTAGTAGCACTGTAATATTATATTGCATAACTGATTATAACAACAAAAATCGCATCCCACAGCCTCTTTAGCTCAGAGGCAGAGCACTGGTCTTGTAAACCAGGGGTCGTGAGTTCAATCCTCACAGGAACAGCTGGAATATTTTAGTAGCACTGTAATATTATATTGCATAACTGATTATAACAACAAAAATCGCACCCCACAGCCTCCTTAGCTCAGAGGCAGAGCACTGGTCTTGTAAACCAGGGGTCGTGAGTTCAATCCTCACAGGAGGCAGCTGGAATATTTTAGTAGCACTGTAATATTATATTGCATAACTGATAAAACTGAGCAACCAACATCACGGCCTCTTTAGCTCAGTGGCAGAGCACTGGTCTCGTAAACCAGGGGTCGTGAGTTCAATCCTCACAGGAGGCAGCTGGAACATTTTAGTAGCACCTTAATATTATATTGCATAACTGATTATAACAACAAAAATCGCACCACACAGCCTCCTTAGCTCAGAGGCAGAGCACTGGTCTTGTAAACCAGGGGTCGTGAGTTCAATCCTCACAGGAGGCAGCTGGAATATTTTAGTAGCATTGTAATATTATATTGCATAACTGATTATAACAACAAAAATCGCACCACACAGCCTCCTTAGCTCAGAGGCAGAGCACTGGTCTTGTAAACCAGGGCTCGTGAGTTCAATCCTCACAGGAACAGCTGGAATATTTTAGTAGCACTGTAATATTATATTGCATAACTGATTATAACAACAAAAATCGCACCCCACAGCCTCTTTAGCTCAGTGGCAGAGCACTGGTCTTGTAAACCAGGGGTCGTGAGTTCAATCCTCACAGGAGGCAGCTGGAATATTTTAGTAGCACTGTAATATTATATTGCATAACTGATAACAACAAAAATCGCACCCCACAGCCTCCTTAGCTCAGAGGCAGAGCACTGGTCTTGTAAACCAGGGGTCGTGAGTTCAATCCTCACAGGAGGCAGCTGGAATATTTTAGTAGCATTGTAATATTATATTGCATAACTGATTATAACAACAAAAATCGCACCACACAGCCTCCTTAGCTCAGAGGCAGAGCACTGGTCTTGTAAACCAGGGGTCGTGAGTTCAATCCTCACAGGAGGCAGCTGGAATATTTTAGTAGCATTGTAATATTATATTGCATAACTGATTATAACAACAAAAATCGCACCACACAGCCTCCTTAGCTCAGAGGCAGAGCACTGGTCTTGTAAACCAGGGGTCGTGAGTTCAATCCTCACAGGAGGCAGCTGGAATATTTTAGTAGCACTGTAATATTATATTGCATAACTGATTATAACAACAAAAATCGCACCCCACAGCCTCCTTAGCTCAGAGGCAGAGCACTGGTCTTGTAAACCAGGGGTCGTGAGTTCAATCCTCACAGGAGGCAGCTGGAATATTTTAGTAGCTCTGTAATAGTATATTGCATAACTGATTATAACAACAAAAATCGCACCCCACAGCCTCCTTAGCTCAGAGGCAGAGCACTGGTCTTGTAAACCAGGGGTCGTGAGTTCAATCCTCACAGGAACAGCTGGAATATTTTAGTAGCACTGTAATATAATATTGCATAACTGATTATAACAACAAAAATCGCACCCCACAGCCTCCTTAGCTCAGAGGCAGAGCACTAGTCTTGTAAACCAGGGGTCGTGAGTTCAATCCTCACAGGAACAGCTGGAATATTTTAGTAGCACCTTAATATTATATTGCATAACTGATAACAACAAAAATCGCACCCCACAGCCTCCTTAGCTCAGAGGCAGAGCACTGGTCTTGTAAACCAGGGGTCGTGAGTTCAATCCTCACAGGAACAGCTGGAATATTTTAGTAGCACTGTAATAGTATATTTCATAACTGAGAACATTGTGCATGAAATATCGCGGCCTCTTTAGCTCAGTGGCAGAGCACTGGTCTTGTAAACCAGGGGTCGTGAGTTCAATCCTCACAGGAGGCAGTTGGAATATTTTAGTAGCTCTGTAATAGTATATTTCATAACTGATAACACTGTGCATGAAATATCGCGGCCTCTTTAGCTCAGTGGCTGGGCACTGGTCTCGTAAACCAGGGGTCGTGATTTCAATCCTCACAGGAGGCAGCTGCAGTATTTTAGTATATTTGTCATAGTACCTAAGCTGCGCAACACACAGCATCTTCAGTTCAGTCGCAGGGCACTGCTTTCGGAAACCAGGAATGCGGAGTTGAGTTATTTAAGTAAGATTGTAATATTAAATTGTATAACTTTTAACACTAAACCGCACACTCCGATATGTTGTAGATATTGCAAAAGACGTGGGTTTCTATGGTGCAGATACGCAGATGACACTGTAGCAACGCGTTTTTCTCCTTGAGACGTGGGTTTCTATGGTGCAGGTACCAGAGGGTGCACCATAGCCACGCGAAAAAAGCAATTGAGAGAAAAAGCACAGCATGTTTTGAAAGGTGGACTAAATTTGGAATTAAGCATTTCGACTCGTGTCGTGGTGGTGAGCGGATTGCTTGTGCGGTTTTTGTTGAGGTTAATTATCGAATCGGGACTTGTTATATTTCGTGAGAGTGAACATTGAACTTGAACTTAGAATACTTCGGCATTAGGTGTGCAACGGGAACTTACGATTGACATTTACATTTAGTTAAAAAATTAGTAGAAACATTTCAGTATATAAAATACTTCTTGTGTAGAGGCTTTGAGGCATCCTCAGTTTTCTGAAACGTATTTAAAACAATTTTCACTTTAATGCAATTCGTTTAAATACTTCGTCTTTTATAATAAAGTAACGTGGTAATTAAAAGTCAATAATCTTACTTGTGATGAGGTAATTTGTATGATGTTATTTTTAATGAAAACTGTAAGGAAAAATCAAATTAATTATTAAGATTAATTTCTGTGTAATAAATGGAATGTTGGTTATACCTATCAATAGCTGTGTCATATTTCACAACCGACCTCTAATAAACCCTGTGATCATTGATTATTCTTCTAAATTTTATCAACCCGCCGGGAGTTGATACCGACCCTGTTGGGAAACTTTGGTCTAAAGCTACGAATCTCTTTGATAGGCCGGTTTCTTTTTCTTGTCCTTTTCCGCATATATTCGAACATCTCAACGAATAATTCTTCCTCGTGTTTTAATAATTCTTTGTGTGCAGTCTTCTGTGATTAATGACATGACATACATAGGGCATCTGAAGAAGTAGCATCTAGAAAAAAGTTCGACAAATATATGATTAAATGATCGATTATTTCTTGGATCCGGACGCACCAACTGCTAATGTCAGTAGTCCAATGAGTGAAATGCATTTTTTGGCGGGATATGATATATTTCCTCTCCGGATGGCGAGATCTGGCGCCAACCTGCCTATTGACTAGCGGTATTTTCCCCAACCAGGTACCTCCCACCAACGGGGCACCGCCCCAACCGGGACAAGCTCTAAGCTCCCGACCGGTCTCCCGGCATGTGTAGTAGTATACTGCATGGTAGTGTATGTGTGTGTAAATAAGGAGTAGGATAGGAGAAGAAATAGAAATGACAGAACCCACGCGATCCGTGAACCATTTGTTAGTACTGCTCCGGCATTCGCCTGGTACTCATCGGAGAACGCACACACAACTCTCGATCACAGCAGCTGGTCGCAAAATACTTCTCCAGACAGCGGTTGAATCTACATAGCTAGAGTTGAAAAATTCTCCACCATCGGGACTGGAACCCAAGGATCTCCCGGTCAGAGCCCCAGCAAAGTCAGCGGCAGTACCGCCTCTGAGCAAAACTCAGCCGGTATCTTTCTCGGCGAAAAGGTCGACGAATGCATAAAAGGAGGCGTAACCGCCTACGTCTCCACCTACGTACCCATCGGCCAGAAGACATTCGTTGGCTCGTCGTTTTCGGTTCGGATTCGAAGATCCTGTTCGCGGGGTCATCCCCCCGCGTTTCCCGCCCACGCCCTCACGCGCAGTCCGACGCCCGGCGTGGCGGTGAAAGCGGCTGGAGACAGCACGCCGTGCGAACGCTGACTCACGGCAGGGGGCGTGGCGCTGGCCCCCGAGCAAGGGAATAATATTAGTGATGCCACATCCACAACAAAACAGCCATGTTCAAAATTAAAACTTCCATGTTAACGACGCATAGAGCTTCGATGTTCTTTTAAACATTTTTTTAATTTTAATTCGCTATTTAGGATCGCATCAACATCTAGGTCATTAGCGACCACGGTATGGTAACTATGTGGATGAAGCGATATGGTGATTGATGATAAGGGGTGAAAGGACGAACACAAATACAATCACGCCCGAGGCGGGACTCGAACCCGCGACTTTTCGGTTCGAGATCACTACGACACTACTGCCTTAGCGATCTCGGGCACCGGGCCGTCGTTTTTAAACATTGTTTGCAACAGAATTTGACCTGACTGTGGCCGTGCATGTTCATTTATAATTAAAATTTATCTGAAAAAATAAACTTAAAAACATCGCTCCAAGTGCGATATTCGAAGGAAATACCAGGGCATCAGGATCATCTCGGGGGAGAGATAGACCGTTTGATGAAGGTAGTACACCCCGTGTTCATTTCGTTCCAACTCAAACACACATCAGGTATTTCGTATTTTAACATTTACACAATTGTGGTTAAGGTAGGTTTTCATCTTCAAACAAAACATTGAAAAAATAAAAACTTGGAGCACAAAATATCGATGTTCAAGAAACATTGGATTCATAACATCGATGTTTAAAACATCGGTGTTTTTATAGAAACATCGATGTTTTCAAAACACCGTCATCGATGGCGCATCCTCAGTTAATATTGTACTAGTGTCCTCCAGCAACAATAATGCTGCGGAACAAAATTCCCAAAGAGTAGGGCTTACGCTGCTCGAGAATAGCAAATAAAATAATCTCCTTTAAAACTGCAATAAATTAAACATTTTAATAAAAAACTGTCTTCACAAATACTGTAGTAACGTAGTATTAAAAATACGCAGTTCAACAGTTTTTACATACGGACAGACAGGCGTTTTGCTGTCAATCGATATTTCGGTATCGAGAAAACCAGAAAACTTGGATTTTGACTGCACAACGTGATAAAATGATTTACCACATATAGGAACATTATTTATCCACTTGTCCGTTACCAGGGCCCGATTACGCGACTGTCGAAAAATTGCCTGGGAATATTAAAATTATCTTTAACACGAAACGTAATTAGTCGAGAAAGTAGAAGTGCAGCTGAACAAAACCACACAAAATGGTTTTCCAAAAATAGCATGTGTACTGCTCAAGAATAAAAATAAAATACTCTTTTTTAACACCACAATAAATTAAATATTTTAACAAAAGCTGTCTTTTTTAGCACAGCAGCAACATAGTATAATAAAATACAACAGTTCTTTAGATACAAAGGGTATCGAAAAAGTAGCCTTTTCAAACGCCACATGTGAATTGCAAAAATTGAAAGGAGGGCAGTATCTTCCTTGGAGTCTTACTGCATGTCAGCTGGTGTCTAAAGTAGTGTCGCGTTGTGACGCATAGTGTTACGTAGTTATGAGATTTTAGTCGGAGGCACAGTATAAGAATAGGCGGAATAACACAGTAAACTATTTGCATTTTCAGTCTAAATCGAAACTGTGTCATTGTTTTCCGATGTTTTCCACAGTTTCTGGGTATCTAACAAAACCATAGCTACGTCTCATATCACCGCAAGGTACATAGTTTTCTTACGCTTTCGGAAATGAATAGTGTACTCGATTGATTGATTGATTGATTTTTTCGAGTTTCCGGGCGCGTCAACAGCTTTGGTCATTAGTCCCGTTAGTATAGTGCATGTTTTTTTCGCGGGAGATGGCGGTGATCTGCTCCCGCCGGATGGCGAGATCCGGCGCCGACCTACCGTCAGCTAGTGGGGTTTCCCCCAACCAGGACTCTCCCACCAGCGGGGCACCGCCCCAGCCGGGACAAGCTCTAAGCTCCCGACCAGTCTCCCTTAATATGTGGTAGTTGAATGCATGTTAGTGTGTGTGTGTGTGTGTGTGTGTGTGTGTAAGGGGAGAGGATAGGACAAGGAAGAGGAAGGGCAGATCGCGCGCGGTCCGTGGTCCGTTTGTTAGGGTACTGCTCCGGCATTCGCCTGGTGTTGATCGGAGAAACCACGGAAAACTACCGATCAGAGCAGCCGGCCGCTAGAATTCTCCTCCGGACAGCGCCCGCACTCGTCCCAGCCATCTAGCGAGTGTCGAAAAATCCTTCCACCGTCGAGTGTCGACCCTCGAACCTCCGGGCCAGAGTCACCGCATTGCCATCAGTGGAAGCCCTGAGCCACCTGAACCGGTTCATTCCGGCGCCGCCGGGCCTCGCGGCCACTTGAGTGGCGTTGGCTGTGGGCGCGAGGGGGTTATTGCTCCAGCCGCGAGAAGAATTTCTCTCCCGAGAGCGCGGGCGCAGCACCGCCCCCGCCTGGGTGACGCGGCCGCGTTCGCTTTCTACAGGGGGCCGTGGAGCGCCTTTCTCCGGCGCCGCGAGAGGGCGACGGCCGCGGACGGGGTTTCCCGCGCTGGGAAATCCACGCGACGCGGCGCCTCTTTCACTTTCGCCCGCGCGTAATGCGACATTGCCGACAGCATCCGTGTTTCAAAAAAAAAATATTTTTTTTTAAATCAACTGTTTATTCATAATTTGTTCTTTACACGAACATTCGGTAAATTATCTATATATTTAAAAAAAAATAAGGTATTCTGCCATGGCTTCGTTTAGAGCTTCTACTGACCCGATTGTTGTATTTTTTTTCTTTTAAATGAAAGAATATGATTCCTAGATGTGTTATCATTCATTGTTTGTGTTAATTCACCACCATTTACGGTGTAAATTAATTAATTAAATCATTCTTTAATAGTACGCTTATCAATAGTCAATTGTTTTCTTTCAAAGGGTGACAGTTTCAAAATCGATATATATATATATATATATATATATATATATATATATATATATATATATATGAGTCGATCGATGTGTGTTCATGCTGCTTGATGTTTTGTTTTGATTGTTGAGATTTGTTTACAATTCGTCAAGGTTTTGTTTCAGTGTAATAATTGCATTGTGGTGTTGACAGTTTGCATGTATTTGCTTCTGTAGTGTATTTTGTAGAGAACATTCACACAGTGGGTTTTCGCTCGGTTTTACTTTAGTGAAGTTGTTTACAGGTTATGTCGAATTCCGAATCGTTGTCCACGCGCCCCAAAAGACGCAAACGTTCATTAACTGGGCGCAGGGAAAGAGAAAGTCAGCGTAGGTGTCGTGATAGTGAGGTCATTTCGTTTTCTATTGGGTCATTGTCTATGAAATGTCAGTTTTGTTTTGCTTTGTACTTTCCATGTGAGAGAAATTCTGCAAACGATTTACTCTGTGTTGCTTAAAAGGAAAAATAAATATACCTTCGAGCAATATGCCAGAAGAAATGAAACAGTTGTTTATAGGAGATGATGACACATCAAAAAACTTTAGAAATAATATCCTTCAGTATAATTGAGCTATATCTTGCCGATATTACATTGTCACCTGGTCATGAGCCATACGTGTTCAAAATTTTGGGAACTCCACATCACAGAATATCTTCGTTATACCCTGAAGATCCAAACAATGCAATATATTGTGAACATTAGTCTGGGCACAGTATTTTACATTTATCTGAGATCTCACCGTCAAATTTTGACGGGTTCTCACTAGTTTATAAATAAAAATAACTTATGTCGGCCCGGTGGCCGAGATCGCTAAGGCAGTAGTGTCGTAGTGATCTCGGACCGAAGGGTCGCGGGTTCGAGTCCCGCCTCGGGCATAGTTGTATTTGTGTTCGTCCTTTCCCCCCCCCCCTTATCATTACCATATCGTTTCATCCTCATAGTTACCATACCGTTAACAGCAATAGTGATCGCTAATGACCTTGATGTTGATGCGACCTTAAATAACCAATTAAAAAAAAAACTTATGTGAACAGTTGCCCTTTGACAGCATTTCTCAGGTAAACATATTTTTTTAATCTTAATCCAGTGAATATATCTTTGACCCTGGTGAATAAGTTGATAAGTCAAAAAAACTTAATTTTACAGGGGAGTAAAAAACAAATTTAAACTAATCCTGTAAATAAGGGACTAATGATATTGGAACAGAACCTACACAAAAATAGTTTTGTTTCAATATCACCTTCGTTTGAATATCATTAATCCCTGAATTAATTCGTTCAAACGTTTTTTTCTGATCTCCTGTAAAATTAACTGTTTATGACTTATCAGCTTTTTCACTGGGATCAAAAATATATTTCAATAACCTTTGCAATTACATTGTCACCTTTGTTACTATTATGCAATTTTAAATCTATGTCTGATATCTAGGAGGTGGTGTCGTTTCAATCTTCTGATGCTTTCACTGTTGTTCTGATCTTTACTGAGTTTCAAAATGAACACATCAATGTTACTGATAGAATAGCGTACCCGTGAAAAAACTCTCGCATTTTAAACCCCACCCTCTTTCCTATTTTTCCATTTCCATATTAAGACTGTAATATATCTTTTTTCTTCAAGGCCTTCTTATCATCCATCACTTGTTCTATATGTCTCCTTGTAATTGATAACAAGTTTATGTTATAATGTTTTTAAACATCGATGTTCAAAATGAAAAAAACATCGATGTTAATGATGCGTGCCTAGTCACAAAACCCTCCAGGTTTCAAAACATCGATATTCATTACAAAAACGATGCACCGTCACAAAACAAACCATGTTTTTAAACATCGATATTTTGAAATCCCCTTTAGTATCCTCTGCCAATGTTAGCGCTAGGGGAGGGTAATTTGACTGTGGTCGTATTTATTAATTTGTAATTAGGATTTAATTGACACAGCAATGGTAAAAAGTGATCACGAAAGTTAATAAACCTTTTATTATCTAATTAGATACTATACTCGAATAAGACAGTGCTTTTATGTTCGAAAACTTGTCCATGAAAAACTCATCGATGTTCTAATAAAACATCGTAGATTTGAAAACATCGACTTTCATGTGGCATCCCCACCCGGGTGCACGGACGGGACGAGGCATCAGCTGCGTTGGCTGGGTGACTGCCAAGTAAAGACGTTTCTGCTGCGTAGCTATTTCTTTACAATTAGAGACCATACTGTCATAAAGAAAAGTAAAATTTATTTTAACAATGATATTTTTAATGTATTACTCACCAATACGTGCTCTATAATAATCTAGAAGACTAAAGATAACCGATGACAAGGATTGTACCTAGGTTTCTGCATCATTGACTCGATCTCGATCATGTTTTCCTTCCAGTTTCTTTAATCCTTTGAGAAAATGCTGAAATGGCCCCTTGTTTTGTTCTGGATTTGAATGCAGTTCCATTATCTGATAACGTTTTCTTGAGCTCTGTAGTTTTTCAAATAAGAGTTTTCCATGTTCCCGCGCCAGTAAATTGATTCCACCACGAAGGGCACGATAACGGACAATAGTCAAAATCTGAAGTTCATTTTCCTTTGAAAATATTTTTTTGTTTACACGAGAGTAAACATTTTCGTACGATTTCTTGCCAAAACCCTAAAAATAAAACTTCTGCCGCTGGAGCGTCATTGACCGGGACTTTCTAGGCATCACGTCGTGAGCACGCACCACTGAGGTGGCTGCGTAAACCATGCTGAAAGTTACACAAACTCACTTCTTACAGTGTAGTGAGGTCTCCCAAATATTGGGAGGGGGAGAAAAAGCATAGGATATTTTCTGAATCTATGAAATGAGCCATACAGATAACGCATCACTCGACCTCTAGGATGCAAGGTTGAGAAGCAATCAGGAGCCCATTGATTGTTGTTTCCGGGGACGTCAACTATTATGGTGGTTAGTTTCGTAGAGGTACTGAATTTGTTATCAGGTAGGTAGCCGTGACCCCCCCCCCGCTGGATGGTGAGGTGCGGCACCGACCTACACGTCGGCTTGCGTGGAATTTATTACGTTTCCGGGTATCTCCCTTGAGGGTCAACGCCCCAGCCAGGACATGCTCTGAGAGCTCGACTAGTCTCCCAACATGTATGGTAGTGCATGTTGTATTGCATTGCGGTTTTCCACCACTTTTCTAATAGCTAATAATAACTATAATACTAATAATAATAGTTATAATTATAGTAGTAATAAAAATAATAGTAATAATAATAATAAGAAGAAGAAGAAGAAGAAGAAGAAGAAGAAGAAGAAGAAGAAGAATCATTTACATCTACTATGGAGTGTTCCGAGCTGTTTAGACTCGTCTTGAAGAGTTTTCAGAGTCTGAGATTTTCTCCTCTCTTGGTATCACTTCACTTTGCTTCACTGCCTACGTTACTATTTACACTATTTACAAAAGACTTTACGGGCACTTCACCGGTTGGTTGCGATCTGACCTATTTAATAACTACGTTGCAGGCGTCCCTGTCGCGTCCTTGTTGCCGTGGCCCTATTACCCAAAGCCTAAAGTACACCACACATGCGTCCCTGTCGCGAGTGTAAGAATGGGACGACGATATGATGATGACTAGGAAGAGGAGGGAAAGATCACATGCGGCCAGCGGCCCGTTTGTTAGGGCATACTGCCCCGGCATTCGCCTGGTGTTGATAGTAGAAACCACAGAAAACTACCGATCAGAGCAGCCAGACGCTAAAATTGTCCTTCAGATAGCGATTGAACTCGACCCAGGTATGCAGATGGTGTCGAAAATCACAGTTGGGTCTCGCACCTTCAGACCTCCTAGTAAGAATCCCAACAGAGACAGTGGAAATGCTGGCTCTGAACTATACTCACCGGTTTGTGGCTCGTACTTTAGAGAGCTGCTCAGATTTTCACCTGTAACCGATCAACGAAAACGCGGAATCCTCTTACCATAGCAGTGCGCCTACAAATTGAAATCCGACAGACACCACAATCTCTTCCACGTTAACGACATCAAGTAAATTCCTGGCTCGGAGTGTATCCGAGATCGAACCGTGCCCTCCCACATTCTTGTGGGAATTCTGATTTGGTGTTGTTGACGTTCTTACCAGAAGAAATAAAAGAGGTCATCTTCGTCAACATACTAGCTTTATTAAGATAGCCGGCTTTCGACGGCTTTGCCGTCAACGTCAGTCTACAAGATACAGAAAGATATAACAAAATTATAAATAAATACACAATAAGATAGAAAATTAAATTACAATTAATGGATACATAGCAGTTCAAAATTAACATAAAAAAGGATAATCAATAAAGAAAGACATTATATGATTGCAAAAGATAAGGAACATATAGCAGATAAAATTGCAAAATGAATTGCCCCCCCATCGCAATTCATGACGATGACGGCAAAGCCGTCGAAAGCCGGCTATCGTAATAAAGCTAGTATGTTGACGAAGATGACCTCTTTTATTTCTTCTCTCACATTCTGTTACGGTCGAGACGCTAAGCCGTTGCTTTTTCGCTCGCTGCTACCGATGTTGGTATTACCCGCGCAACTTTTCTTGGCCGATGGCCTACCTTCTCCCTCCCTGGTACAATAAGTAGATGAAGATAAAAGTTCGCAGTGAGCCCTGATGGCATTCCAAACACTCCTTCACTGGTGCAAAACAGAAGCCGTTTGCTGTTGAAGACGAGAACTACTGTTCCTTCATTTTCGTCAAAAACTCTAACGACATGGCTGAGGCAGAAGCAGGTCGTCACATTTTTTTATAACTGTGAAGATTCAAAATAATCGTAATTTTATTAGCTGATTATGACACACAACCCGAACTAGACACTGAAATCTCCGATTATTAATTTGCTCTCAAAAGGTTAGATCGAGGTATAGATACCTCCTCATGGCGAGTTCTGGGTAATTTCGCTAAGAAAACTTGTAAAAATTAGCTAAGATTTACATATAAACTGACAGCTAAAATAAGTAAAGGGTTTCTTATAATAACCAAACTTGTCCAAATTCTAGATTTTTCAGGCAGTACAAAAGACGTCATAACGGGGTCGTGCATACTAATGAATTTATGATTTTTTCCCATCTTATATCTTTCGATGTGTTTGGCATTAGTCGAAAGGAAATGTCGCAGCAGATAGCGTCAATTGTAGTGAATAAGCCGGTGAAATATTTTAAAATATGGAATTTTGAGTTTGGTTATGATAATAAACCCCTCAGGTGAACATTATAATCAACGCAGTGTCCCTGCTGTTGCCAACTTAAAACGGAGAACTGGCCGTGCCCACAGTAGGTGTGACTGATTTGCCAGAGGTTGGCATTGATTGAAAAACTCCAGTGCCTGAAAATATCCCTACTCCATCCACCTTTCTCCAAACAAACGGTCAAGAAAAGATAGGCGTATGAATGTTGCACAAAAATGTTCGAAGCACAGGAACGATTACCTAAATTTTGCAGGAATACTACATGGGTTCCAAAAAAATCCAGGGTGATTGCGATGAATCCGTTAGTCCAAAAATGTTCATTTTGAAATTTATTTCAATGCATTCGGAAATACAACTACGGGACATGGTTGCTGCAGGTTGCTCCCGTACGAGGCAAAGCTTAATTAGACAGATTTTAAGCAACTACCTACTTTATTTTTTACCATACCCAAGCTCGAGCTTTTGGGTGTTCAATTTTTAGTAATATTTCAAGCATAAATAAATGGATTATCTAATGCTTAAAAATGTTTATTATGATGTTGGTATCTATTTTTGTCTATTTTTAACTAATTATCTGTATTTCCACATATTTTCATTATTTTCCCCAAGTTTTTGCATTTATATTTCATTTTTGATACTTTGTGTTTGATACAAACGTCGGATACTAGTTGCGTGGGGACATTCCCAGACCATTTTTGATAATTGCAAAATAAGCTATTATTATCCTACTCTTTCGGAATCCACAGTACCTTTGAACAGTCGGTTTACCCGCCTTAAAAAATCTGCTGTACGCGTTAATGTGCTCACAATAGAACGCATTCTTTGTAACGAGAGACTTCTGTAACGACCACGCGACCGTTAGTTAGCTGAGTGAAAGATAAAGTTGGATTAAATAAATGACATATGATAATTGAAATTTGAGTATTAGAATTATTTGCATTTTTTTAATTATAAAACGTAAGTATATTTAAATATATAATTATGGCACCTAAAACTTAGTTTCATGGTGTAAATACAATATCTAAAAAGCCAATTTTAGCCGCCAAAAACCATCGTTTTTAGCACTTTAACTTCAGCTATCTAGTAATGAGTGAAAGGTGATTAGCGGGGAAGGAAGGAGGGGAAAAGGAAAAACGGCGGAACTGCGTAACAAATAATTCTGACAAGTAAATGGCTGAACAACGCCGGACGGCTAGAATTTCAATAATATTTACAGACGTTTAGATGACTGCAATATGAGAGGTAACACAACATTCTAAGATTTACAAAACTAACAATGACTTACGTAACCTAGATCAATTAAAGCCATAATTAAGAACAAATTAACCCGCAATTTTGAGAGAGGAAAGATCCCGTGAGGTCCGTGACCCGTTTGTTAGGGTACTGCTCCGGCATTCGCCTGGTGTTGATCGGAGAAACCACGGAGAACTACCGCTCAGAGCAGCCGATCGAAGAATTTTCCTCCTGACAGAGACAGAATTCGACCTAGCTGACAAGAATCGCTGCAAACACTGCGTCAATGTTGTACCTGAGCTGAACGCAGCAGGTACTGTGAAATTGTGTTGAAACATTTCATGACAGTCAAAAACAGAACTTGATAACATCAAGTATTGAACATCGTCTCGCAAAGCCTAAGTAAAACTACTTGGATATATGATTCTCCTGTTACCATTTCAACTCGTCCAGCCCAACGAGAATAAATCCGTGTAGTGAAAATTCCATAAAAACGCAATGAGGAATGTTTGCAATCACGTAACGAATCCGGCGAAGAAAACAACTTCCTAAAGGAGTCGAGTAACCTGCGCAGAACCTGTGCAGGAGGCCGTGACTTTCAAAAGGTCGCCAAGGCGATATGTTGTCGAACAACCGGTCTGGTGGCTTAATTTGTCATATCTGGTGTAATGGGAATAATGTTGATAGCCAGTCACCTTCTAGAATTCAAGTAGGACTCACTTCTTGAATAACATTATCTATTCATATTTTCATATCGGTTTTTGTTACATATACTACTGCAAAGTGGAACGGATAATGTGTTTACATTCTACTGAAGGGCACTACTCGTATGAACTAAAATTTTGAATTCCAAATTCTGTTTAGGATATACGAATCAGGTTGCAGATTAAACATCTGTAATAACTTAAGGCACACGAAAACTGAGACCGACTGAAGTGGCTAAGGATATCAACTGGCTGGGAGGTCCTAGGGTTCGAGTCCCGACAGTGACAGGATTTTCGACACAAGCTAGATAGCAGGTCGAATCAAGCCGCTGTCTGGAGGAGAATTCTAGGGGCCGGCTGCTCTGATTGCTAGTTTTTCGTGGTTTCTCCGATCAACAGCAGGGATTGTCAGAGCAGTACTCTAACAAACGGGCCACAGACCCCGCGCGATCTTTCCGTCCCATTCCTTGACATATCCTCACCCCGTTTTACACACACATATAAACTTAGATGTCCTGCTCTACCACACTGATTGGGACACCTTTCGGGAGCTCAGAGTTATTCCAGGATTGGGCGGCACCCGCTAGGGGAAATATCAGAATGAGGAAACCCCACAAGGCGACGTGTAGATCGGAAGCACTTTTCAGCATTCAGTGGGGCCACCAGACGGCCACCCGCTATCCTAGAATCATTCACTAAATTGACGGGACTAATTCCCATAGCCGTTCTCGCGACCAAAACCCGAAATAATCAATCAATTGAAAACTGGTTCCTGACATAAATGAAAGAACGTAAAAGGGTTAAATAATTGTCGTTGCCCAAATATGAGCTAAATGAGGATGTTTCAGTTAGCAAATGTCACCAACGTATTCATCATTACAATAAAGAGGTTTGGCTAAAATATTTTTAATTTAGTAATTAAATACTTTGCCAAAATACTTTGTAAATAAGTATTTAAATACATATCAAAATACATTAGGCTTGGATTTGCTAAATTCTACTTACTTGAAATATTGAAAATACTGTAAATTCAATTGTATTACATATTTTTAACGCAACAATACATTGCAATTGTTAGTTCAAGTAAATAACTATTTTATTCAACCTATACGTTAAAGAAAGATTTCAACGAGGGAGTACTTTCCATATTCGAAAAGAATTCTTACATATATTTACGTCACATTGTTTCACTTAAAAGGATAATAATGAGCAGATCTATGAATAACATACCTATTAGTCAACCAGTGGGATGCTATCTTTTCCTCACTGACAACAATGCTTATCGGACCAATAACGACAAGCCCTTCCATCAATATTTAAAGAAAAAACAAAAGCCTGTTCTCTTACATGTCTGACAAAGTCCCCAATTTTGGAGCTGGCAGCGAATATAAAACCGAAGCTGCCGGCCCGGTGGCCGAGATCGCTAAGGCAGTAGTGTCGTAGTGACCTCGGACCGAATGGTCGCGGGTTCGAGTCCCGCCTCGGGCATGGTTGTATTTGTGTTCGTCCTTTCACCCCTTATCATCAATCACCATATTGTTTCATCCACATAGTTACCATACCGTTAACAGCAATAGTGGTCGCTATTGACCTTAGATGTTGATGCAAACTTAAATAACAAAAAAAATAAGCTAGAAAAAAAAAACGAAGTTGAAAGTTTCAACGCGTTCACAGTTGTGTGATGAGAGCAACCTTTCAAAAGGTCTGCGCTATGAAGATTCCTCAGCAGGATGTTTCACTTAACTGGCAACTTACAAGTTTTTAGAATTAAATTTAAAGAAAAAATAAAAGCCTGTTCTCTGACATGTCTGACAAAGTCCCCAGTTTTGGAGCTGGCAGCGAATATAAAACCGAAGCTGAAAGTTTCAACGCGATCATAGTTGTGTGATGAGAGCAACCTTTCAAAAGGTCTGCGCTATGAAGATTCCTCAGCAGGATGTTTCACATTGAATGACAGAAAGAGAAATTAGAGCACAGAGAAAGAGAGCCGCAGGGAACGAGAGAGAATGAGAGATAGAGAAGAATAGAGAATGAGAGAGACGCTGACAGAAAGAGACTCAAAGAAAGAGAACAATGAGTGTGAGTGATAGAGAGAAAGAGAGAGAGAGGAGGCAGGAAAGTGAAGGAGGAGGGGGTATAAAAAACAGGAAGAGTGACAGAGAAAGAGGAAGTGGAAAAAAAGAGAGAAAGAGAAAGTTAAAGAGAGTGAATGGAATGGAGAAAGAGAGAAAAGGGGTGACAGAGGTGAACAAGACAAAGTGGGGAAGATAGCAAGAAAGATCAGGGGAAATAGAGGGAAAAGGAGAGAAATTAACCCGAGTACATAAACTGTGTGAGTTAGAGAACCAATAGAATAGGGAAGGAGAGGAAAAGAAGTAGGGCCAAGGTATAGTGCGGGATAGAAAAGTGCCAGACATAGGCGGAGACCGACAGAAGACGCAGAAAGATCCAAAAATAGACACGCAACACAAACACGCAAACAAAAAGCAGGAAGGCAGCTAACATGGCAACTTACATGTTAAGTAGCGCTACTTGATATTAATGTTTATATTGTTAGTGTTTATTTGTGCAGTGTTACTTGATATTTGTAATATGATATGCGTGCTAAGCAGTCTTATTTGATAAATTTAGAGACTGGGACAACGAGGCTTTGTATAATGGTGATCAAAAGGTTGTTGTGTTTTTGGTTCATACTGCTCAGGATGAGTGAAAACAGATTAATTACCATTTGGACTGTATAAATGAGTATAAACAACCTGTAACAACTATTGTAACACAGCTTCCGGGTCAATGACCCCCATCTCGATCAGGTTTTTCGTCCAGTTTCCCTGATCCATTGAGCAAATGCTGAGATGGCCCCTTGTTTTGCTTCTGGACATAAATGTAACTTCATTTTCTGTGCACGTCT
>BLKR01005154.1:0-87822 GCA_011170035.1 Teleogryllus occipitalis | reverse complement strand
ACTCGCACTCGCGACCGCACGCACCCGCACTCGCGACCGCACGCACTCGCCCTCGCGACCGCACGCACTCGCACTCGCGACCGCACGCACTCGCACTCGCGACCGCACGCACTCGCACTCGCGACCGCACGCACTCGCACTCGCGACCGCACGCACTCGCACTCGCGACCGCACGCACTCGCACTCGCGACCGCACGCACTCGCACTCGCGCCCGCACGCACTCGCACTCGCGCCCGCACGCACTCGCACTCGCGCCCGCACGCACTCGCACTCGCGCCCGCACGCACTCGCACTCGCGCCCACACGCACTCAAATCAGATGGAGATTGTGGAGTTTTAAACTCTTCAAAAATTAAGTGATTTTGGGGGTGTAAAGCAAACCTGAGGAAGAATCAACTGTAAATGCAGAAGATTTTGTGATTTTTTTTGGAATTAATTGAGAATGATCTTATATTAGGATTACAGAAGAAGAGCTCACAGGTGATCTTTTATATGGATTTTTGTACATAGCAATTCTTTTGTGAATAGCAATTTTGTTTAGCAACAAAAATGCGTAACAATGTAACTGTACTAAATTCTAACTATTCGTATCATCAATAACTGCAAGTATATTTTTATTGCGATTACAATTTTGAAATTGCAATATTACCAATTCATATCCCGTATTGAAGTAACATGCAAGTCCATTGAGTGTTGGAAATTTTTGAACAGGAGTATAACATTATCAGCTACTACGATCCATTTGTAAGTCCAATGACACATACTGTTAGAACTTATTTGAACAAAGATATGCATGAAGTTTCCAACTCAAAAACATTCTTTTAAAACTGTTAACAGAATGCGACGAACCTGCGACGAACCTGCCACATTCAGCCAGTAAACAGGAAAACAGTTGTAAAAACATTGCTATTCCATAAAGTAACACGTAAAAAGGGAAATTATTTAATTGCGTGGGAACCTTGCAACTTTACCGTCTCATGGCAGCAGCGTCGAAAGAAGAATTTATTTGTCGTGTATCGTGTTACTTTTGTTACCGTATATCCGACCCATACTTCCCTTCGAAGCGTATTTCCGGGGCGGGCTTAGGATTTTTCAAAAAGGCGAGCCCCGTGGAGTCCCTCAATGCACCTAGTGTGATTCTCGCTTCCTCCGCCAGATGTCGATCTCGTCTGGCGGAGTCAAACTAAATATTTTGTAGTTAGTCTCTTCTGTTTAAACACTTCTTATAGCCTTCTTACCATTGAAGTTAGTAATTTTTTGGCATAATTACTCCCAATATTCCACTATTATTCTCATAATCTTTCCTGTAATACCTTTTTTTTGACCAAATGCTGAGTTTGGGAATCTTAATTTCTGATTCCTGCCAAAGATTGTTAATAGAGTTTATGGTTGGAGATGGGATGGCGGAACGAGTACCTCGGGACACTTGTAAGAGAAGCCATTCCCTCACAATTTAGGCTCTATGTTTAGGGTCGTTGTCTTGATAAAATGGTCGTTGTCTTGATAATTTATAATCATCAGTTTCTCTGCGTTTCTGTGCAAATTATTCTTGAGAATATTCGGATAGTGTATTTTTTTCACGGTACCTTGAATAAAAGCAATTTAACTCACTATTCGCCAACAATCTGATCCGAACACCTTAAATTTACTCTAGTCCACAAATACAACACTTTTCCACCATTCTTCTTTGCTCGTCTTTGTTCATTTTTGCCTTCATTCGCCTCCACCTTACTGCTTTAAGAATTCCAACCTCTTCTTTCTATTTGCTTGGCTGGTGAATGACTTTTTCCAAGCATATCGCCCATTACATCCAACATTTTTAGCACTCTGAGCACAGGTTCCGGATTAACGGACGTTCCATTTGAAGTATTCAGTTATGCTGATAGCCCCCACCACTTATATTGGGATCTTTCATAACAATGCAGCAATACACATTCATCCCTCTTAATGACCTTATTTGAACGCCCTCTTCCTTCTTGTACCTCTGTACTACGCATTCTTACAAATAATTATTACTTATGCAATCTCTCTTTGTATACGGCCCTTCACAAGATCAGAAATCTCCAATTATTGCTCCTTGTACGTAGTACTTCCACTTTTGCGATATTGCTTTCTTGAATCTTCTACTTTCGTTGACAAAACAGTTAGTGAGGATAAACTGTGCTTTTATCGGTGCTATTAATCGGTTCGTTGGTTGGTTGGTTAGTGATTCCGGGCACGTCAACTACCGAGGTCATTAGTCCTGTAAGTGTAGTTCATGTTTTCCCTCGGGAGGTGGCTGTGATCTCCCCCCTCCCCGAATGGCGAGATCAGCGCCGACGTATCGTCGTCTAGTGAGGTTTCTCTCAACCAAGTTTTCCCACCAGCGAGGCACCGCCCCAGCTGGGACAAGCTCGAAGCACCCGACCGGTTTCACGACATGTGTAGTAGTGTAGTGCATATTAGTGTAAGTGTGTGTAAGAGGTAATGATAGGACAAGAAAGAGGTAAGAAAGATCGAGTGCAGTCCGTAGCCCGTTTGTTAGGGCTCCGGCATTCGCCTGGTATTGATCGGAGAAACCACGGAAAACTACCAATCAGAACAGCCGGCCGCTCGAATTGTCCTCCTGACAGCTACTGAATTCGACCTAGCTGAATAGCTAGGTTAGAAAATCCTGCCAACGTCGGGACGCGAACCTAGAACCTCTCGGTCAGAGGCACTTGAGTGATATCAGATGATACACTTAGCCACCTCTCCCGGTATTTCGGTTCGTGGTTAGAGATGTTTTTAGTCGATGTTAGAGATGTTACCACATCGCAGTAAAGAGGAAGTTATTTCCAATTACGTGGAACTCCCAGAATTGTCCGAATACTAAAATAAAGTGAAACCCTCCTTTCCGAATATATTCGTAGTACTTTTTACCATTTTTTAAAACTTTCATTGCTCTAGTTGACACCATCATTTGCAAGGAAGGTGTAAATGTTTCATGTCAACATATTTTGTGTATTTTAAGTCTCTATTCACTTGAAATTAGGTTATGAAGAGGAAACATGGCTTTGTCCGAATATTAATGAAACTAAGTGTAGCTAGTGACAAAACTCCTACCACCGCCGGAGCTCGAACCGATGGATCTCACGGTCAGAGGCTCCTCAGTGAGTACAGTCGATGCTCTTGAGTCACCTCGGCCGGTGGTCTTAAGTTTTGTGGGTATATGAGCTACTAATAAAGCTGAAAAAACTCAAAGCAGTGTTTTTATGACAATTTTTGTTTAACGTAATTCAAACGTAAATATATCGCCTTGATAAATAAAATGTTGCCAATAATTTAACAATAAAAAGTAAATTTTCTTTGTAATAAGTCCTAGGATGATATTACAGAAATGGCCATAACATTATATTATATTTTGTTTATATTGATATAAAATATTTTTTATGAATTATATGAATAAATTATAATCACTTAAAATAATGTCATTCATGCCCTAATATGAAATATCATTTATGAATTAATAGTAGTAGAATATTACAAAATAATAAACAATATAACAAATAAATAATATTACAAAATACAGTATAATTTTATTGAATAGTTGCAAATAACACGATTAAGTCTGTACTATGTTGTTGATTTACTAGTTTTTATATTAAATTCATAACATAAATTACTAAGGTCTTCATGATTATAAAGATCTACCAAAAGTGTGATAAACATCTACAACGTTATTAAAACAAGAAAATATAAGCTGTAAGTAGTAAGAAAAACAATATTTTGTGGCTCAACCCAAAAGAAATGAATCGAGTTTTCTATGCAAGAAAATTATTGCACACTAGTAGGATAAAGAATTTAATTTACTGCTTTGGGAACTTTCAGGCTACTGTGTTCCGCAAACGCCCGTCTAAGAAAGAATAACATATGAATGCGAAAATAAACAGGCCTTGGCGGGTTTCCCATTTTTTTTATTTTAGTCAAGGCAATATTTGTGATGAAAACATTAAAACTATAAAAAACATGGATGCCTTTCAAGGTCAAAAATCTCTTCTGAATTAATTTTCGTCCTGAGGACGTCGTTCATGTTCTCATGGATAATGGTTGAAAAAATATTTTTAAAAAACTTTGAAATAATCTCCTAGAATTAATGCAATGTTTTGTTTTTTTACGAATACCCAAGTGAATAATGAAACAATATATAGTCAAGACATCATTTGATAATTGTCAATTTCATTATTATGAAATGCCGTGGTGGTCGCTGAGATTTTCTACAAGATGGCGGCCACCCTAGTGGTTCATCTCTGGATTACATCCTGTTTTATTGTAAATGTTTGGGTGTGATCCACGTTGCTTGGGCAAGACCCACTGAGGATAGGAAATATTGTTTCTGAAAGTTACTTTGGGCATGAAATAAATATATTTTATTTATTTTTATTGTTGTGATTGATTATCCCCATATCTATTCATTATTATTGTTTCATTTATTACATATATTTAGTTTTTTAATTCGGTTTTCTTCCTTTTAGTGCATTTCGGCCAACAGACCCGCTAGATAAGACAACTTACGAGCAAAACATAATATTTCTAAATTTCTTGCAAATTTTGAATAAACTTACAAGCTTTATTGTGCAATATTTCTTGAAGTTTGGCAGCTTGGTAGTACGAATTTGAGAATTGGAACTTCGGAATTTTCAAAAAGGAAACAGGTTTCTTCAAACACCTTACTAAAGTAAGTATTTATTTCTCACAACCGAATTTAGTATTCAAAACCTGGCTATTTGAAAATGATGATTAACGAAAAAATGTGATTGATACAATCTCACACAATACAAACTATCTATTTTCAGAGACACCGCTTCGTTAGAATTTCACTCCGAAAAGTTTGGCTGCTAATAAGATGAATAAATGATGTATAAAAGACATGATATCAATAAAAAATCATTACACGCAAAAATGGTTTGAGTACCAGGTTTCTTAAAAGGTACGTTTGAGGAGATTGTTTTAATAGGCGTGTAGCTTTTACGCCATATTTCTATGGACCAGGATCCCTATTTTTGAGAGTGCAACTATTTTTATTTGCAATGTTTCCATCCTACACAGGATTACAGCAAAATACTGGCAGAGTTCAAGTAGGTCAAAAGTTGTTGTCCGCTCTACTAAAATCGGAACGATAAAGAGCATTGGCAGAGGTGACGCCATGGGACAGGAATTACTCATACGTCACTTCCAGGCGACGCCGCTATCCTTTTCTGAAAGACACTCCCAGATCAGTTTGCTGCAAATATTTGAGTCATTAGCTTTTTGTGTCGTCAGCAGTTTTAGCTTAATGAATTGCAGTATCTAGCTCAAGAGTAATCTACATAAAGAGGACGATAATATCTACAGTGGAATATGTTGTAGAAGAATTGTAAAATTGAATAAAAAGTACAAAGCAATATACCATAGGATTCACATCGATCTCTGGCATGCTTTAGAGAAATTACTAGCGATTTAATAAACTAATTGGACCGGAGATAACATTTCTTACTCAATTCAACTAGTGATTCTACAGCATGGCACAGACTTTCCCGTATTTCTAACGGTTGCGTTACGTTCGGAATTACTTGTTGAACAGACTCATTTGATTATACTTCCAACCTAGTCACATTAAATATCACTTGAAGTTGGGAAATTACAGATCAATCATTTCGGCGTTCCTACTAGTTACTCAGTAGTAATTTCCAAGAGTCTTGTGTTATTCTTTTTTCATAATATTATTTTATGTCAGAGGAGAAGCGTTTTTAATCGTGTACAAGTAGAGATACAAGCTGAATAACAATTGATTTTCGTAAACTGTCGCATGATGTCACAAGGAAATTCTAAAACTCATAGCCAATATCTATATGTTACCTGATATTAAATACTGAATTATAATTAGATAATATATAATATTCAATATTGAATTTATTCTCATCTGACAACATTGATAAAATTTGTACCAAATGCGCGCTGGCTAATTTTCATTCAATGAATGAACCGTTCAGTCACGACTGTTAGCAGTTTACTCTACGATAGCGTGAGTAAATAGAAGGAAACCTCCTATCCGGTGTTTCGAGTCAACTGCTGCATTCTTCACTGGGATCCAAAGCTGAGATTGCTGGTGGTATCTGCATTTTACAAGCAAACGGTCCTTGCGCCTTTACCACTTCTATTCCTGCTTCATATTGCTAGACTCTCTGCAGGAAATGCTAGCCTGCACGTGTCGGCACTTCCAAACGCAATGTAACGAGGAAGTTTCTCAAAAGAATTTTGTAGATACTCAAGAAAATAACGATGGCCGTCATTATTCACTTCTTCAACGTTTTCAATAATTTCTACTCGAAATTCTTTTATCAGGTAATTTTTTTTTTGTTTATTCTAAAAAGTGCATAGAAGAAGACTAAAGATTTGAAACGTTCACTATTTAAACGTTTCACGGGAGAAATTTCCATACGACGCACGAGGTGGCCATATAGGAAAAGATGGATAGAACACTGGACTGGGAAGTATCTGGAGATTGTTTGTTGTCATTTGAGGATTGTTTATTGTTGCTGAAAGAATACTGTTGCTAACGTACTGTCAATGGTGTGTTTGGTGTTCGCTTAGCCGAGGGTTTCCCCGTATTTCTATATTTATAAATGTTCATCTTTCACAGACCATCGCACCATTCACAGACCATTTTATACCATAAGAACGATATGACGATGGTAGTCGTGACAACATTCGAATTCACAGTGTGACAAATTGAGGGGGGGGGCAGATGTTTCAAAATTTGGACTTGTAAAAATAAATGTAAAACAATCTACGTGTGCAAGCAGCGTGCGCATCTACTAAAAAACGCATAACACAAGAATCGTTATCGAAGGTATTTTAGTTTTGAAAGTATCACACATCAAAGATCAAGATACGAACATTCAAAGGATTCAAACCATATTCACGTTTTTATAGCGATTAATAACAAATTTCCTCTGTCCATTCGATAAATTTGTACATTTTTATCTCAAGATCTGATCACCAACTGGCGGATTTCAGTAGCATTGAAAACATAAACACGTTGGGGAGATTAATTAATATGAAAACATTGACTTGGAATCTTACTGCATTGGCGAGGATTAGTGTGACACTCGAAACTGACACCTGCTTAGGCGCACTCTCAGAAATTTCTGCATTACTTGTAATGCAAAGTACATTAAACGTTTAATTAAAGTATATTAAAGTAATTATCATGTAGGCACATTAAATTTAATGTACACGCACAGGAATTTTAATGTACGTATACACTAAATTTAATGTAAGTGTACAATTAAATTTAATGTAGACAAGTAAGTTAAGTTAACAGTCGTACATTAAATCTACATTGATTTTATTTTAAGCATTACATTTAATGCACATGCACATTAATTTCCCTTTACTGTACATTAACGTTCATTATAGTACATTAAAATTAATGTACAGTCGTACATTATGTCTACATTAAATTTAATGTAATTTCTGACTGTGTGGTTCAGGGCATCAATTAATGTCGCTGCAGTATCACTGACCGGGAGATCATAAGGTTCGATTCCAGAGGGGGGCAGGATAATCGACTTCATAGCTACATAACTAGTTCGAATTCAGCCGCTGTTTGGAGGATTGATTGTTAGTGATTCCCGGCGCGTCAGCTACTCTGGTCCCGTTGTATAGTGCGTGTTTTTGTTCGAGAGATGGCGGTGGTGTTCCCCCGCGGGATGGCGAGATCCGGCGCTGACCTACCGTCGGCTGGCGGGATTTTCCTCAATCAGGTATCTTCCACCAGCGGGGCACTGCCCCGACTAGGACAAGCTCTAAGCTCCCGATCGGTCTCCCGCCCTGTGTGGTAGTGTAGTGCATGTTTCTCTCCCGATCTGTCTCCAGGAAAATTCTAACGGTCGGCAGATCTGACCGGTAGTGTTCCATGGTTTCTCTGATCAACACCAGGTGAATGCCGGAACATTATCCTAAAAAACGGGCCACGTACGACACGCGAATGTTTCTTCCTCTTCCTTGTTCTATTCTCAGCCTTTACTCACACACACATGCACTACAGAACAACACACGTCGGAGACTATTCGGGAGTTTAGAACTTGTTCCGGCTAGGGCATTGATCCACTGTTGGGAGTTACCTGATTATTCAAACGCCGCTAGATGTATAGGTCGGCACTGGATCTCACCATGCAGCTAGGTAAAAACTCCGCCATCTCTCGTAATAAAACATGCACCACACTTACGGAAAATGATCTCAGCAGTTGACGCGCCCAAAAACACGAAAAAATCACTGAATCAATCGAAACAGCCTCTTTAAGGTGTCAGTTCAAGGGCAGTGTTTCTTGCTGATAATTGTAAGAGTCGTTGACTATGTGGAGGCACTATAAGGCAAAATTTCCATAAGTACATTACCATAAAGAACAAATTATTAGGAATTCTAGATACAATTATTTAAAATGAAATTTAATTTCAGCCATTAATTTAAATCATCAAAATTTTTTCCCGCTTGTCATCTGAATTTCCCAAAGTGTGTTTATTTTTCGATCAACCAGAGTTGTCATTAATACCCCATTTTTCTCCCCCATACGTCACATACAGTTTTTGACTAAATAAATAAATACAATGCGCACATTATTGACAAAACTGCACAGTAGCGAATTATAACACTAGTTGAATTCCTCAAAAACCGTAGTTTTGGAATATTATAACTCATAAAAGGGCAAAACAAAGCCAAACAAACCAAACCAAACCAAAGTATACAAGTTTCTCATATCTTTGATTAAGTTGTTTGCAAAATGGCTCGCCAATTACGTACACTCCATAATACTTTAACTTTAGACTGTGTTAAATTCGTCATTAATGTAAAAAATATAGATTTTTCTGACAAGGTAATAAAATAAATTCCGAATATACTGCAATACAAACTTAAAAATGAAATATTTTAGTGTTTAGAGTTACATCGCTTATTCAAATAGTACCTAAAATGTTAATTTTATTAAATATATTATTAATATTTGTTTTGAAAGATGTTAACATGAAAATGTTTTTTAATATTTTTTTCAAATTATTAGCTTAATATATAAAAGTGGGCGAATTGAGGTGTATTACTGAATAACTTTTTCAACAGCTGAAGGCATTTCCTTCAAATTTTGCACAAACAGTTTTTGGAAACAGAGAAAAATGTAAGTTATTTGGCTTGCTGCGTTGATTTAAGAAATGTTTACCCAGAACAAAGGAGGAAGGTATTAAGTTCAAATGAATTTCTAAGCATTTTTTATATTTTAAGTGAAGTGTGAAGAGTGAATAAGTACAATAAGAAAAGTATTCTAAAATAAAATAGTCTTACATCATAAACCTCATCTTTCAAGAATGACAATCCTTGCAAGACTACTAGACACAAATTATTGTAAGTTATACAAAACGTACATAAAGTTGAAGTTAATGTATTTCATCAAGAAAAAAAAAATGATGGGAGAAAGGAGAAAGGGTCGTTTTCTGTTGCAAAAGATACTTCTGCAAACATTGAGTTACGTACTTCACACTTCTAAGACAGACAGGTCTGTTTCCAGTAAGCAGAAGTAAACAATACAATTAACGTAGCGCTTCCTTTTTCCTAAATAGCGTCCTCCAGTTTGTCCTGCATTTTCTTCCGTATTACGTGTGCATCACGCCTGTATTGTGCTCCGATTCGGAACACGACATTCCCCAAAAGGAATCGTCTGGTAATTTCTATAGTATGTGTTCATTTATATTATTTCAAGCCGTTTACACACCTCTGCTATTCACGGTTTAGGCGGCACATCGCATCAACTGGTGTCCCTGCAGTGCCTCCGACGGGCAGGTCGTAGGGTTCGAGCCCCGACAGTGGCAAGATATTCAACACTGGCTTGATAGCTAGATCGAGTTCAGTCGCTGTGTAGAGATTTCTGGCCGGCTGCTGAGATCGGTGGTTTTCAGTGGTTTTCGATAAACACCAGGTAAATGCCGGAGAGTGCCCTAACAAACGGGCCACCGTGCGCAATATTTCCTTCCTCTTCCTTGTCCTATTCTCACCCCTTACTTACATACTTACATGCACTACACAACTACACATGTCGGGAGCTTAGAACTTGTCATGGCTGGGGCGGTGCCCCAGTGGTGGGTGGTCCCACAATAAAAAACATGCGCTACACTTACGGGACTAATGACCTTATCAGTTTACCCGCCCGAAATCGCTAATCAATCGTGGAACAATATCCAAATCGTCTTGTAACATCTTAATTCGGAGTTAATTTTATGTTTTTTCGGTCCATACACAGACCTCTGCTAACGCCAAATAAAATAATTAAGGTTAATACACAAACCGCGGCTCGACAAGAACGTAATCTTCGTGGTATCCATTAGAATACTCTCAAGATTCTCGAAAAAATAAAAGAAAGAAAAAAATATAAACAAACAGGCCTCTTGCCACATTCTCGAAGCCGGTCCTCCCCAGTGATTGGTTATATTATGTATTTCGAATTTTATATTATGTATTGGTCATAATACATAAACATTTTTTAGTGAACTTTTCTCCTATCGATATATTCTCACTGAAGCTAGATAAATATTCTATTTAAGTTCTAAGTAGTTATGATTTCTATTGCGATATCTAGAACAGCTGCACTTAAATTCTTACGAACACAAATATCGCGTAAACAGTTCATTCGCAACCTGTTCGTGTTGCATTTGTTGACTGTCGCCGGTTGCGGAGTATTCCTTATCATGCGATTTCCTTTCGAATGATAATTAAACGAACGAGAACCACCCGACAGATCTTTCGCTTCCTATCTTAGTTTCTATTCTTTCCAAAGCAATATTCTCTTGAGCGTCTCAATTCGTGTTGTTAGAGAACCGCAAAAAAAAAAAAAAAAGAACCTCTCGTACGGAACTGAAATGTGGTCAATCACCTTTAGAATGCGACAATGGCAATAACACACGACAAACATGTGGATTGAATGTTTACTTGGACCATATAACCTGGACCATGTTAAAACCTCATTGCATTGTTTATTTTTTTTTTACTTTCCACCCTTACTTCGTAAGAAGAGAAAATATTGAAATCGTGCCCCGGAAAACGGCGAATTTTCGACAGAACTGTTGGTGTCGGGCCCTGGTAACGAAAAAGTGAATGAATCTTGTTTCTAAATGAAGTAAATTACTTCCATCTAACACGGTGCGTAGTCAAAATTCGTGTTTAGTGGGTCTTCGAAACCGAAATATCGATTGATGGCAAAACGTCCGTCCTTCCGTCCGTTGTCAAAGCTACCGCCAAAACTGTTCACCCGATTTCCTTCAAAGTTTAAAATCCTCGATCGATTTGAAGAACTTGCGGATACTGAGTTTTGAATGGATATTTCGATTTTCTTAGGGTACTTTACATGAAGCCTCAAAAACATTTTTTAAATTTTCTCAAAACTGGCTCCAATTTTTTGAATAGGTGGATAGTGTAAAGGACCATTAGAAGGTGCAGGTCTTATTTTCGCCCTTGATTTTTAGAAAATTGCGAAATATCCAACTTCATTGTGAAAATTGCGAACGATCTTTCTACAACTAGAATTTTGAATATAGATTTTTTCTTTAATAAAATCTGTTTTACAAAGACATCTTGAAATAACCTCATGCACAAGTTTTCGAAAATAGAAGTTTTCGCATAATTTTGCCTGCAATTTGGACATGTTTAAAACAATAATTTTCTCATAAAACAGCTTCAAATGTTTTCTGAAAATTTTCTCCTCGTATGCTATCAAAGGACGGTAAAAAGGATGCTGGTCCCATTTCCGGCAAACTCTCAGTACTTTCGAAAATTGTAAAAAGATAACATTGCAAATCTACACATTTGAAGATAAAGATTTTCGTCTTAAGCATCATGTTCTAAAAAAATATTTTTCAATATGGTCACATACATTAATAAAAACGAGTAGTTTTCGGGCAATTCTGTTTGGAATTAATGCAAATTATAATAAATATTTTCTCAAAAACGAATCAAATTGTTTCTTTAATTTCACGAAAAAAAGGGACTTGAAGAATGGCGCAAGTCTCATTTTCGGTGAACTGATTTTTTGAAAATTTGCAAAAGTTAGAAGTAATGCGAGAAAGATTGTGCTGTTGTAGCATCTCTAATTATTACAAACATTAGCATTTCATGGAACGGATTTTATAAAACGGTGTACCAACTGCACAATTTCATGCATTTTATGGAAAAATTTTACTTGGACTATTCGAAGAGGAGCGTAATCCCAAATGACACCCTGCAGTTAGGTTTCAAGGCCTGATGAAAACTAATTAATTTAGCAAAGGCCTGTTGCAACGATTCGCTTTAAAATGCTGCCAAAGATAACTACACCATACACTAAAGTCATTTTTCCATCTTTCCACCTCTATTTAAATAGCAGATACAACCTGATGTTATTCTAGGCATAGGGATGACCATGAATTATATTTTATATTATGATGCCCATAATTCTATATTATGATGACCATGAATTAATATTAAAACATATTGCTTCCTTCGACAAACGTAACGAAACGAATCGAAAATCGGAAACTGTAAACACACCAATAGCATTGATACAACACCCGAGTCAGACCCAAGGGGCATCCAGCCCTCAACCGGAGTCCGTGGCGACACTGACCTGAAGCGTGGCCTTGAGGGCGGCAGGCAGAGCCCCAGCTGGCGCGAGGGCGCTGGGGCGGGCGGGCGGTCGCCCGCGGGGCGGGCGGCGCGAGCGAGGGCGACCACGGAGCGAGCGGCTCGGCTGGCGCCCGTGCGATCTGCAGGAGAGACAGTGGCGCCCGCGCCCGCGCTCGCACCAGCCGGTGGGTCGCGCCGCCGCCGCACGGCGCGCTGCCGTCGAGGTCCGTCGACAGGCGGTTTCACGTGCGTCGCCTCACTGTGACAAAGACGGGCGACCGCGTTGGGGCGAAGGGAGGAAGAAAGGAGAAGCGGCTGTCGGAAGCCTGCGTTCGCGTTAGATTGATTGAGATTCCGGGCGCGTCTACTACTGAGGTAAATAGTCCCGGAAGTGCAGTGCATGTTTTTTCATCAGGAGGTGGCGTTGATCTTCCCCCCCACTGGAGGGCGAGATCCTGCGCCGACCTACCGTCGACTAGCGGGGTTCCCTTCAACCAGGTTCTCCCACCAGCGGGGCAGTGCCCCAGCTGGAACAAGTTTTACGTCTCCGACCGATCTCTCGGCATGTGTGGTAGTGTAGTGCATGTTAGTGTACGTGTGTGTAAGGGGTGAGGATAGGACAAGGAAGAGGAAGGAAAGATCGCGCGCGGTCCGTGGCTCGTTTTTTTAGAGCACTGTTCCTGCAATACCCTGGTGTTGATCGGAGAAACCACGGAAAACTACCGAACAGAGCAGCCGGCCGCTAGAATTCTCCTTCAAACAGCGACGGAATTCGACCTAGCTGAAAAGCTACTGTCGAAAATCCTGCCACCTTCGGGACTCGAACATAGGACCTTCTGATCAGAGGCACTGCAGTGACATCAGTTGATGCACTGAGCCAGCGCTCCCGGTGCGTTCGCGTTGGAAAATCACGTGCTTAGAAATGCGGGGGCATGGGGTGAATTACACAACACACCGCAAAAAATAATATCATAGTTCTGACAATGGCTACATGTCAATGGTGAAAGGCTACTTTCTCGAGGAGGGATGGGGAGAGGTAGCTCAGGGCATCAAATGATGTTACTTCAGGGTCCGTGGGAGTGACACTAGCTACATAGATAACTAGTTGGCATGCAGACGTCTGAAGGAGAATTCTAGCGAGCGGCTGCTCTCATCGGTAGTTTTTCGTGGTTTCTACGGTCAATACCAGGCGAATGCTGGAGCGTACCCTAACAAACAGTTTACGGACAGCCCACGATCTTTCCTTCCTTTTCGTTGTCTTTTCCTCACCCTTTACTTACACACACCTGCACTCACATGATCTACGTTCCCACACTTGTCGGGAGCTTAGGACATGTCCGGTCTAGGGCGGTGCTGATGTACCTGGTTGGGGAAACCTTCGCAAGCCAATATGAAGTTCGACGCCGGATCTCGCCATCCATCGGGGAAACATCCCCACCTCACGTTATAAGAACATGCCCTACGGAATTTATGATCACAGCAGTTGACACACCCGGAATTACGATAAATCAAACCCATGACTGTCTCTATCAACTACTTAATTAGTTCATGAGCCTCAACTGAGTTAAACCTCAATAAATAGATAAATAAATTTTAAAATATACAAGTAAGTAAATAAAATATCTCCCTCCAGAACTTCCAGAACTACTTCCTTGCCCAAAATACCCACTCGGAATTTGGGGTGAGAGAAATATTCCATAGTTATCAAATTCCAGAAATGAATTTCTCGGTATTGCGTCGACTCAAAACGTATGCGCTCGACTATATTATAAGATCGGTTCAACAGTGATGCGATTTTAAATGGCATGACCGACTAAATCAATTTTCAAAAATTGTTAAATGAGTTTATATTAAAAAATGCAAAGCGCAGCGCCTTTTTTGCACTGCTTTTTGAACTGCTTAAGTTCCATAAAATATACGGGATACTAATTTAATAATAAACATGATAATTTGAAAAAAATACACTAGTCTACAAAAATAATTTTTTTCTTTCACAAGAATAAAAATAACAGATTCTAGAAGCATTTTACATACTGAATTCAAATATCATTCCAGTTTCCCCCATCAGGCAGAAGTTTTGTGTAGCGGGAGTTTGAATATACATTTTTGAAATAATTCCAGGCTGCTTTTTCAAGTGGATTTAACAGTTTTTCAGAATGTTAATCAGATATTAATGACAGCATTTGTGGTCCTAAAAAATCCCATTTCAATTTATTTCAATTTAGCATCACTTACTGTGGGACATTTCGATTGCAAGTACAAGAATCCATCAGAAAGATTATCCATTGCTTTAACGAAATATTTCATTCCTCCTAATTTATTATGGAATGGAGGTAACTAATTTTTAGGATTCACTAAATGGAAATATGACACATTTTTCTGTTCAGGGATGCAGATATTCCTTTAATACTTATCACACAAAAATAGAAATAACTTAAATGATCCTTTGGTTCCTTCCAAATCATAGGAATAGCAAATCGTATATGATGTGTTTACTTATCTATCCAGACAATAGTCATAACACACAATACATATACAGATGACTTACCAACCATGGGCCACCCCCATAACTTCTAAACGGTTCATGATATCGAAATGCAGTTTTCGCTCAATAGTGCAGAATCGTGGGGAAAGTGATAGGCTGTACAGATATTGTTCGTAATATTTTTGATTTGATCGGCCAAAGAGAATGTTAAAATTAGATTTTCAAAAGTAGCTGTCACAAAAAAACTGTGCCTGACGGAAAAATTCTGAATACATATCTGAATTCAGTAAGAAAAAAAACGTACTAGATTCACTAATCATATTTCTTGTGAAGAAAATCTTGTCTACCAGTGTTGTGTTTTGAATTTATTCCTTCTCTAGGAAAATACCCAGCGTGCCCCGGGCTTTTTTCATAACCAATCCTTGCGATTGAGGGCAAATATCAATTTTATATAAATCACGGTGTTTAAGATTATTATTTTTAACGCAATTGGTTCAAATTTTAATAAGATACTATAATTATCTTTCATATTTTTTACATTACATTGTTATTAGATTAATTTTTTTAGCTTGTGCACCGCTACGGGCCTCTAGCGAATCAATTGGGTACCAGTTTTGCTGCACCACTACTGCTCTCTGGTGTAATATATTAGGAACCACGTGCTCTAAGCGAGAGGCGAAGAAAGGTCGCGGTGCATCTACCAACATATTATTTAAATTATTTATTTTCCACATTTGAGTTATGTTAATCTTTGCAAGGACACTGCGACAATCCTGAAGAAGAGCCTGTAAACATTTCGTATCTGTTCATACGTTACTTTTTGTAGTATCGTTGTCGGTTACATGTTGTGGAATTCACTTTTATTAGTATAGATATACATTTTTGGTGAGAGGTGGAGTGGGACCACAACCCGGATCGACTACCCACTCGGACTTAACACCAATAGCCGGCCCTGCTCAGCGGTCAAACAGACCCTTCATCAGATATTTCTTTAGCACGGCATACAGCAACAGCGGTCCGGCCAACACTCTTCCTTACAATACAATGCGATGCTAGTCGCTCCCGCCCCCGATGCTGCTGGGGGGTGTCAGGCAATAATACCATCGGCGCGCCATCTGGCACCACCCGTCCTCTTTCATTCATTGCCTCCGCTCTCCAAACGAGCTTTTTCATGCCTGACAACTAACCCAAGACCTACTCGTATTCTTGGGTATCTGTAACCTGGCTGATGACAGCAGATCAGCTGTTACGGTTTCGTCCAATCGGGAGCTTAAACATCCCCCATAGTGACGTCACCGTGATGACGTTTTATCTCTCGATTGGCTGACACCGTAACAGCTGATGCAGTGTCATCGGCCAGGTTAGAAAAACCGAAGAGTATACTTGGGTTGCTGTAACCTGTCTGATAGCAGTTGATCAGCAGTTACACTTTCGTCCAATCGGGAGCTTAAACGTCACCACTGTGACGGTCACCGTGATGACGTTTTAACTCTCGATTGGATGACATCGTAACAGATGATGAAATGTCATCGCCCAGGTTAAAAATACCCAAGTATAGTTCAAGGGCGGAAACAAAAGGGGGAACTAGAGCAGTCGTTCTGGGTGTAGGTCATACTGTTATTTAAAATATTGTTACAATCATTGGCTCTTCTTCTTCTGTTTCGCATTCAGTGGGGTTAGTCCTGTTTATCTTTGTCTGCATGGCTATTATTACAAAAGGAACATTTAATTTGTTTTGGTGTATAATACGTTTTTTATAAAATAGAAATATTATTACATTTCTAGAATGAATATGATTATTGGAACATTTAATTTGTTTTGGTGTATAATACCTTTTTTATAAAATAGAAATATTATTACATTTCTAGAATGAATATGATTATTGAAATTTTCTAAATTAGAATGAATATTAGCTAGATATTACTGGATATGGAGTATTCATGACTATTCTGAAGTGTCTTTTAATCACCAGATTGCTGCTGAGTTTTCTTGCCCGGTTGATCGTATTTAAATTTCATTTCTTGCTGTAGACCTCTCTTCTCCACAATAGCCTATTGGCATTATCGCGTTTTCAAATCTTCTTTCGTCTGCCTCATTTTCTCATAAAACGGGGAGTGGGTATCAGTGTGGTTGCAAAGAATGAACAATCAGAAGTATTGCGAGCAATATCGACCTTTTGTTTATAAGTCTAAAGTGCAATCAAAACCACAGCTACGAACAATTCCGCATCGATTTGTTCTGTGAACATTTAGCAATGAGTCGATATGCTGAATGATGTCTTGTAAAAACATTATTCGTTCCGTTGTTTGTTACCTGGAGCAGTGGCCCAGTTCATCAACTAATGTCACTGCAGTGCCTCTTACCGGGAGATCCTTGGTTCGAGTCCCGACGGTGGCAGGATTTTCGACACTAGCTTGCCAGCTAGGTCGAATATAGTCGCTGTCCGGGGGCTACTCTGATCGGTGGTTTTCCGTAGTTTCTCCGATCAACGCCAGAGGAATGCCGGAGCAGTACCCTAACAAGCGGTCCACGAACCGCACGCGATCTTTCTTTCCTCTTCCTTGTCCTATTCTTACCACACACACACACACACTAACATGCACTACATTACCACACATGCCGGGAGATCGGTCGGGGACTTCGAACTTGTCCCGGCTGGGGCGGTGTCACGCTGGTGGGAGATACCTGGTTAGGGAAACCCTGATAGTCAACGGTAGGTCGGCGCCGGATCTCATCCAGTGGGGGAAGACCACCACCACTTGCGATGAAAAATATGCACTACACGTTCTCCTTTCAGCGGCTGAATTCGACCTATGTTGCTAGTGTCGAAAATCCTGCCCCCGCCGTGACTCGAACCCTAGGAGCTCCCGGCCAGAGTCACTTGAGTGACATCAGTTGATGCCTCGAGCCACCTAGGCCGCTCTCAAGCACTGAGAGTGGAAAGTGCGTTCCGGTGCTGTGGGCGGCGGTGGCGGCGCCCGTGTGACCGGAAACGCCGCCAGCTCCAATTCATCGGAGCCGCCAAAGCAAATAAGACGACTCGCGAGCAAGGCTACCGACTAAGGCAATCGGGTACCGTCACACCGGCTGCTCTGGGGCCAAAGACGTTTGGTCTGAGGCGGAAAAACATCGGGAGTAACACTTCAAAAGTTCCAGGCATGACGACAGGAGAGGCAGAAATTGTAGAAAGTGTAATTTAGATGTCGGTAGGGCGAAGTATGAGATGCTGAACTTTCCATCGTCACAAACAGTCGAACGACATAACACGAACAAATTCCCTAAAAAACAACAGCATAAAGTGTGCTTCCGCGAAAGGCACAAATTATTGGAAGTTTTGAGGATGAGAATAAATTTTGCAATCTGTGTACTTTTGTCTCGTTTTAAGACGTTAAGCATGTTTCTGATTAGGAACAATCAGAATAAATAGATGAAATTGGCAGATTATAGTACTGTCATGTGATCCAATAACGTTTCACCATAAAATATTAGTGTTTGAGGTAAGAAAAAAATGTTTTCAGAATCGGAGTCTCAAGAAATGATATTAGTAATAGAGTTAACTGGGTACCTACGTTTTATGGAAGTGCTGGTGTGAAAACATGAAACATTTTTTATGTTAAAAAGTGTGGTTGTCAACAGTTTCTATTTTCGATTTACTGTCTCCCGTCTTCACGACTGATGATGACGACTATGCATGAAACCCTGCTACAAAAATGATTTTCGAAGGAGGGTGCTATGGATTCTGAGATCGATTCTGTTACAAAAATGTAAATTTTCAACGTCAATACTTCCAAGTTAACTGTCAAATTTTCAATGTCAATACTTCCAAGTTAACTGTCTCGCACCCACTTTGTTGATAGTTGGCTCCCGGAATTCGATGCTCACTTTTAAAGTCGGTGATTACCATTCGATCTCCGCGCTGAAGTGCGAGTTGGCGAGTCAAGGCGAAGTTGAGACGTGTGCTGCATGTACGTGTTCATACTTCTTTATTTGAAATTACCAATTTTGTTATCCCAGAGGTAGGTATTTCTCATATCAATTATTTTCAATGCGCAATTCAACTCAGAAGAAAGGACGCTTAGAAAAATTAATATCTCATTTTTGGTGAACTTCTTGAATTTTTGAAAACTGTAAAAAATTAACATTAAAAACTGCGATATAGATTTCTTACTTAATAAAATGTGTTCTTCAAAATTATATTTTTAAATGAAGTCGTGTACTTTTTCTAGAAAAAATTAGGAGATTCGCGTAATTTTCGAAATTGCAATCAACTGATGTCACTGCAGTGCCTCTGACCGGGATGTTCTAGGATCTTATCCCGACGGCGGCAGGTTCTTCGATCCCAGCTTTTCAGCTAGGTCGAATTCAGTCGCACTCTGGAGGAGAATTCTGGTGACCGGCTGCTCTGATCGGTAGTTTTCCATAGTTTCTGCGATCAACACCAGGCGAATGCCGAAGCAGTACAAACGGGCCACGGACCGCGCGCAATCTTTCCTTCCTCTTCCTCGTCGTATTCTCACCCCTTACACACACTTACACTAACATGCACTACACTACCACACATGCCGGGAGACCGGTCGAAGGCTTAAAGCTTGGCCCGGCTGGAGCAGTGCCCCGCTGTTGGGATGTACCTGGTTGGGGAAAACTCCGCTAGTCGACGGCGACAGATCTCGCCATCCAGCGAGGGAAGGTCACCGTCACATCCCGATGAAAACATGCACTATACTTACGGGACCCTAGTAGTAGACGCGCCCGGAATCACTAACAATCAATCGTAATTGCAAATTCGAGTTGCCCGCACTTCTTTTGCTAGAAGCTTTTAGAAGTTGTCATGTTGAAATACAATGGGAACGTCAGTATCATATTCATCAAGGTGTGTGTTGGTGTGGTGAGGAGGATTGTGTGACCCTCACTCCCTGTGAGGTGCCTGAGATGGACGAGCATGCAGCACAAATATTAATTATGTTTTTATGTTGTGATTGAAAGCCCTGAGGATGGAAATAAATTTTCCGAAACGTCGACAAACAAGGAGCTTGTAGTTCGTTTTTACTTATGACCAAACCTCGTTTACCTGCCTTCAATCATCAATTGGTCGTTAAGAATTCTTCAAATTTGAATATATCTCAGAGGCTTCACTTAGGCTCGAGGCTCTTTTACATGCAGTAAATCTACTAACATGGGACGGCCGGCTTTAGTTCCTCTCCGAAGGAAGGCGTACGAAGGATTTTTTCGCCCTTAAAAATCACGGCTTCGATCGAGTTTAAACCCGCGAACTTGGGTATAACAGTTCGGTAAGCTAACCATTACTCCATCGCCGCCGCTATACCAATACGATTAGATAAAGCAGTAATTATACCAGCATTATAAGATTTTACATTCTGATAATAAATATTTAAACAATAAGATACCAACCCCAATCCACTCCATTCTAATAAGATACTAATTAAATTAGGTCTAATAATAAAAAATATTATACACAATACAAACATCAAAACCAAAATAATAAAACAAGATAAATTTTCATCTACCTGATCTAATGTTGACATGTTGGCATTGAAATAATAATGAAAATATATAGTTAAAGTCTATGCAAACAACTGGCAGCTCATGCCACAACAAACTGGGATGGAAGCTCTATCAAATGACAGAAACATAATATCCAAACGTCAGAATACGAATATGTAATAAAATGCAAGCAGTGGATGTAAATTACTTAAAATAAGTAATAGAAGTCTATATTGAAACGTTACTTACAAACGAAAAGTACAGTCTACTCCGGCTACAGTGAACTCGGATACAGTGAACCCTCGGATATAGTGAACTTATGTAACTGGTCTCGTTTCACCTACATTACAAATATGCATAAGAAGATTCGGTTATAGTTGGGTTAACCTAGGTTATATTGAACGTAGTAAATACTAAGTAATGGAAATTAATTGGATCTCGTATGCTATTAGGCGAGCTAAAGGGCCTACGAAGAGTGGGACGTTGTTCTAGCAGTGCAAGAGACATTGAAAGGTGTCAAGACTGCATTGCGATACCTAGAGACAGAGGTCAATGCAGAATCAAGAATGGAGAAAACACGAACTCTGGAGAAGGAGTTAAAGACATTACTAATGAAAAATGTACGAAGCAAAAGATTGAAAATAATTTATTTTTTACGGGCAAATAAAGATATTGAAATTACAGTTCGTGGTGTTAATGAATTTTGCTGTATCTTTATATAAATAAAATCAATCATTGTGGAGAAATTCCATTTATTTTTTACATCATCGGATATACTGAACCTCGTATATAGTGAACCAAACATGTTCGTCCCAAGAAGTTCACTATAACCGGAGTGGACTGTACTTGGTTTCGAAATTATAACGGTAATCGCACTCTAGCACTTTGAAATAAGCACTATTGTTTGGATGCGTATTACACTAGTTCATTTCATGATCTTGGTTGTTATTGCTGCTCCCAGTGGTGATGATAACGAAATAAAATTATCAATTATTTTATTTCGAAAATTTCGCTCCCCTGGTATATATTGCAAAAATCAAAGAACTTCCACACACACTCTTATTCATAACAACGCTCTATCACTGCTGCCCGGAAGATCATTGCACACTCCACGGGAGACAGAAAGGGACTTCCTTTCAAAGCGGTCAACATAACTCAAAGGACACATCAAATGTACATTTTGAATCAATAATCCTGACACCAAACGAAAATAAATTCTCCAGACAACGTATACAATGACTAAATACCGTCAAGAATTGATTAAATTGTGTACTTCCAATAACACGCAAAATTCATAAAATTAAGTTGCAGCTAGTGTCAGACGACGACAGAAAATTGATATTCCCCTCGAACTCCGTATGGCGCTCTGTGATGAGATCCCCCACACATCTTCGCTGTAAGCTAGTGGCTGGTGGTCGTGTCATAACAACCAAGATCCTAGGTTGAAGCACAGGGCCAAAGAATAAACCGGTAAACGATCTTGAGGGTAACATGGTGCACGGCCCGGGAGAGCACCAGACGGAGGAGAGAGCGCTCGTTGGGCACTCTTTGATTTCAAAATGATTTCACATACATTCATATTGCTGAAATATCTTAAATATTGAAGATATTTATATTAAAAGGAAAATGTACATGCCTAACATGTTATGATACTTTTTTCAATTATTGAATTGAATGTGCCTTATTTTACGTGGCGAGACTCAGGCCATGAGGCCTGCTCTTCCGCCTGACCACGCAAATTCCGCTACGCTCCTTTCACCAACCATGGGAGAAAGAAGGTATTACTTGGGCGACGAAACAGGCGATTTGAATTTAGCTCAGAGGCATCATTTAGGCTCGAGGATCTTTTACATGCAGTAAATCTACTAACATGGGACAGCCGGCTTTACTTCCCCTCCGAAGGAAGGCGTACGAAGGAATTTTTCGCCCTTAAAAATCCACGGCTTCGATCGGGTTCGAACCCACAAATCTGGGTATAACAGTTCGATACGCTAACCGTTACACCATCGCCGCCGCCGCATTATCTGGGGGTTACGCAACCGTGCAGCCTTATGCTCGAGTCGCCTGATTTAAACTCGTATTATTTTTAATTAATTGATGGGAACTTACTAGTATTATATTGATATTATATTTAAAACGAAAAGACATTATTTGATTTTCAGATTACATTTAATGAGACAAATCTTTACTTGAATAGAGCAAAGTAATGTAGCATTTTATGTGTTAGTGAAACCGTTCAGTGTCCCTTATTAATACACCGAAATGGGAAGACGACGAGACTGGCTTGTAATCTGAGAATCAACTTTTATTTTCATAATAAGACAACAAACATCAATTGATAAAATGAACTTTGCTGCCAATGCAAAAGAGAATATTGATGTATTATCGTTAGAGTGTATGAAATATCTGCAAAATCTGTACAGACAAAGTTAACAAACAAATTGACGTTTTAAAGTTAAATATCCGCGCAAGATGTTTAACTAGAAAGTACATTCGTTGATCTGCTGAACGATATTTCAGAACACTTACCGAGTAATTATAACTTAGACACAGTAGATCCTCATTAACACGAATTCCAAGGGTTCGAAATAAACAATATTCGTATTATAAAAATTAATTATATGCAATTTTTTCATATATATTCGTAATACTATGATTCCTTCGGCGGGACCCAAATTTTGTTTGTGTTATCTGAGTAAAGTGAAAATGTGTTAACGAGAGTTTACTGTTCTACATTTCGTAGCAATGATAAATTCTAACAAAAAAGTTGACTTCTGTAACTTTTAATGTGTTCCGGTAGTCGCTTCCGCTGACCCCATAATTGTTATTGTTTATTATCATGAGAAACATCGACAAGGTCATCGCCGCAGTTCAGGAATTTGAGGACTTTCCTCGTGAATTTGGATCTGTAGTATCAGGTAAATATTGCAAGCTCCAGTCCGAAATATCGTTTGTGTCTGTCCAAAATTGACATGTTCGTTTTTTAATGTTACATATGTTGTAAGTAATTAACGGCCAACTACTAACTGTAAGAGGTTTTGAAATAAATAAGTAAATAAATAAATGACTTTTTGAATAACGATAAATAACTCTTTGAAACAACCGAGAGTTATATGTTTAAATAAATATAACGAATTTTATATTCTTAAACTTAATATTAAAAATGTATTTAAATTAAATTTTCAATTATTTTATCATTTCGCACTTTTGTGTTAAAGCAGACGATACTATGATAATTTTGTAAACATGAACTAGTGATTCTACAGACTTTCTCGTTTTATCTGTAACGATTATGAAAATTATAGTAATTAACGAAACGAGTGTATAAAGAGTGGGATAATTGAATGAATGGTATGTTCAAGAAAACGAGCTACGATAGAACCGAGTTTTCTTATATACCATGAGTGCAATTATCTTTATACGCGTTTACCTTTATTTCGTACTTTTTAATTATTACCATTACACAATTATCTTTATACACATGTTACGTTCAATATTTTTTCGTTTCCATTTACGAATAATTCAAATTTTAAAAAATATTCCGCCTCTGCTCTGTCATTTCAACCTAACGAAAATGATCCTTAACACCGGTTGTTTATTTTTAACATAGCGAACCCCTCGCGATCGTCTAATGACATCCCTATATTCTATGTCAAATAAAATGACATTTCCATAATAAAAATGGTTCGTCATTTTGGAATATCACAAGGTAAAGATACGTGAAAACACAGGTGACATGTTTTTCAAGAACCTCGATTTTGTCAGACGTGTTCAGATTCGGTGGGCAACGCTCGTAGACGGAATTCGGAAACGTTTGTTTCGGATTCGTTCGGATTCGTTCAGATTCGGAAGCGAACGCTTGCAGACGATATTTTAGATATAGAGAGTGACGTTCGTAGGAAATATTCGGATTCGAGACATAGAATAATTATCAGTTCAAATAGTTTATATTGTGGTGTAAATACCATGTTAAGTTTTTTTGTGATATAAATATTTCAAGTTGGATGATTTTTGCGAAACACGACATCTAGCTAACGCGAGCGGAAAAAGCAGCCGAAATAGAAATCTCCATCCGAGACATTCGCGGATATAGTTATATGTAAGTAGTTTATGTTGATATCATTAAGATTAGTTAGTTAATCCCTTATTTTACGTGGCGAGACTTGGGCCATCAGGCCCGCTCTTCCGTCTAACCACGCAAATTTCGCTACGCTCCTTTCACCACCTAGCGGAGAAAGGAGGTATTATCTTGGGCGACGAAACAGACGAATCTCAATTTTGCTCAGAGGCTTCTTTTAGGCTTGAGGAGCTTTTACATGCAGTAAATCTACTACATGGGACAGCCGCCTTTACTTCCCCTCCGAAGGAAGGCGTACAAAGGATTTTTTCGCCCTTAAAAATCCACGGATTCGATCGGGTTTGAATCCGCAAACTTGGATACAACAGCCCAGTACGCTGACCGTTATACCACCGAATCCGAATAAGATTAGTAGATTAATTGATTAATTTTGTTTTCTTTAATAAATTCATTAGTATTATGTGTATTTGATAATTGTAAAAGAGGGGCGGAACTAATTATTTGCAAAGAAATAACATATAGACATTTGAAAGGTCTTATTAAATTATAGGAATTAAATTGTTTAAACTCGAGATACCTTCAAACATAAATAAGAAACGTTTCAAAATGTCTTGCTCAACATGGGGCTGCTTACTTCAAAAAAGAATAAAACGTTTTATTACTACAAACGACTGAAATGGTATTCGGAACTTTGTCATTCCAAAGGATCGATCTGATACCATTCTAATCATCAATAACAATATTATATAAATTATTGCAGCTTTACAAACTATCAGAATCACTCGGTACATAAACACTTTTCTCAAAATTAAAAGACTTACCAGAAAATAATAAAATATATACAGCTCATCTACATCAAAACAATGAATTATTTTTATTTCCTATAATATTCATGAAATTGTGTTTCAATATGTCATTCAATAAACAAAATTTATATACGTTCACAAAGAAATTTAATGGATATTTAAAAGAGCTAGAAAAGTTTAGTTGTTCGATATCAGGCAGACTCTGGCTCTCAGATAGATCAAGGCACTGACAATCAGACAGACTGAATGCCACACAGACACACACACTGACAGTCACACACACTGACAGCCACACACACGGACAGCCACACTCACACACGCACACATACTGACAACCACACAAATACACGCACACATACTGACAGCCACACACACGCACACACACTGACAGCCACACACACACACACACACACACACACACTGACAGCCACACACACACACACAGCCACACACACACTGACAGCCACACACACTGACAGCCACACACACGCTGACAGCCACACACACGCTGACAGCCACACACACGCTGACAGTCACACACACACCTACAGCCGCATACACACCTACAGCCACACACACACCTACAGCCACACACACACCTACAGCCACACAAACACCTACCACACACACACACACACGCACATTGACAGCCACACACACAGTGACAGCCACACACACATTGACAGCCACACACACATTGACAGCCACACACACATTGACAGCCACACACACATTGACAGCCACACACACATTGACAGCCACACACACATTGATAGCCACACACACATTGACAGCCACACACACATTGACAGCCATACACACATTGACAGCCACACACACACACTGTCAGCCACACACACACTGACTGCCACACATACACACACACACACACTGACTGCCACACACACACACACTGACTGCCACACACACACACACACTGACTGCCACACATACACACACAGACCGCCACACACACACACTGAAAGACGCGCACACACACAGATCGCCACACACACGGACAGTCAGACACGGACAGACGCAATAACAATCTATCAGACAGATAGATATTCAGACAAGGCGGTGTCAGAAGATGATAACTCTAGGCAGAAACACAAAGTAGACACACAAGACAAACACACAAGGTAGTAACACTAGGCAGTCACAGAAGGCGCCCACACACATACACACACACGCACGCAAGACAAATATAAAAGAGTCACATACGTCCTACAGGAAGCTACATGGATACGGGTTATATTAAGAAACTATCGGTTTGCTCTCTGTCAATGGTGACCAAGTCAGAATTTTTTTCAAAGTAACCAAGTCATAAAATTTGTTTCTGGTATTTTTTATTTTTGTCTTTTTATTTTTGTCATTTTTTTATGTCCTAGATATCATTTTTGATATATTTAGTATTTCGCTCAAATGAAAAAATAAAATTAATTTAAGAGTAACAATGAAACCACTGTTCAGTGGCACACGACTTCAATTGTTTTTAGCAAAAACTTTCAGCAACAATTTGTCAGTTACAATATTCGTAAACAAAAATTAACGTACAACTCATGACGAATGGAGGATCGTCTCGAAACGTGAATGAAAAAGTAATTCCTTTTAAAATATTGGTTAAAGTTCGGAACACGGTACACACTTAAGGTGGCTCCACACATGCGTCATTCGCCGAGCAGCGAGCTAGCGCTAGCACAATCCCGAGCAGCTCACGTGTTCGGCAAATGTTCGCTCCCTTTGATGTGTCCAAAAGACCGACACGCGGTGGGTAGAGCGAACCCCGAATGTTCGTCACTCGGCAAATAGCAAGCAACTGATCCACACTACTCGGGATTCGGCGAGTGGTTGCTCGCTGTTCGCCGAATAACGTGTGGAGCCGCCTTTAGAGAAGTGCGGCAGCGAAGGGTGGGGGAGAGCGATGGGAAGGGGAGGGGGTGGTTAAGGGGAGTCTCCTTAAGCCCTCCCTCAAATTACGCTAAGCGCTCTGATAGAAATAAAAATCTTACATATAGGCGAATTTCATTGCTCAAAATTTCATACACTTTCTCTCCGTCGCATTTTAATGCCGAAATTACTTTAAAAGGCAAGTTTTCTCGCTTCGCTCGCCCCGGATCCAAGTCACGGCGAGGTTCGTGCCTTCGGCACTCGTACTTACTATAAACATCCTTGAGTCTATCCATTCCATAATTACCATTTCATTTTTATACGAAAGCACTTTAAAAGAAAACCTCGAATTCAAACTGCTGAAACGAATTCGAACGATGAAAGCTTTGTTTCTTGCAGACACACCACGATCACAGGCAGCTGTATTTTCTAATGGAGCTCCGACTAGACCCTAGGGTGAAATTACCTCCCCTAACTTAGGACGTCACGTTTGTGACCAATTATGATAATCGCTTAGCCACTCCTCATCCCCTCACCACAGCGGCGCGAAGTGCGGGATTAAACGACTTCCTTACCGTGTTCCAAACTTCAACCAAAATATTATTTGAGAAACAGTAAAACAACAGGAAGAAACTCCGAAAACGTTCTTCCCGCTAAATTTTGTGATCGATTTTTGCAGCATTTATATTTTTCTCTATTTTACGTCTTCGATAAAATTAAAACAACAATATTTGTTCACAAATTACTCACGTAGTGTTAAATCCTAAAATATTCTGAAAATGTCTTAAAATGAAAATCTAGTATGTAGTATATTTAATTGTACTCACAAGTCTATGCCCTCCTTTTACCTTGGAAGGCACTAAAAATTGTCGCGTTGTGTATCCAGTCATCTCTGGTACTACTGCAATTCGCTATCACTTGCACTACCATCACTGTCGTTGTCTCGTCGAACGGCGTGACCTCGGGCGTCTCGCGGGAAAACATCCTCTGTAGCTCTGCATCCATAACGTTGCCCCCACTGCGAGTACCTCCACCGCCACCATTGCCAACCGCTGTGGGTTCAGGAAAACTCCGCTGCACCCTCGGGCATGTCCCGCCCCCTGTGCCGCCACTCCCGTTGCAGGCAACCCCCCCCCCTTTCCCCCACTCCATGCCCGGCCCAGGAGCCGCCAAGGGAGTCACCTTCATTGTTCCCCTTTGCTCCCCCCCTCCCCGACCCAACGGCCTTTCCGGGACGGTTTACATCTGGAATGGCCGTCAGGTACGCGTCCGTTGAAAGTTTCCTCGTGGCACGCGGATCCTATCAAAGAAGAGTCGTCTTTATTCAGCACGCCACGTGATGAGAAAGAATTTTGGATGTTGCATCATAAGCGAATAAAATAAAACAGGCATCCTCACAAAAAAGGCATCCTCAAAAATTTAATTTAACACAATAAATGGAAGTGTTCAAATAACGAACCGACGATCTTATCTCTAAATTTGTTACGTTGAACAAACGTGTTGGTAGCTTGAAGAGGCTTACACTTCCTTGGAGATGTTTATACAAAGAGGTTTACACTTCCTGGTGGCACTTTTGCCTTCTGTTAAAAGTAGATAACTTAATTTAGGCATACTACTTTAAGTTAATAAAGCATGAACATTTCTGGCATTTCTTTTTGTACGCAACGGCATTTGACAGAGACCGATTGAAAACAAGAAAACCATTCTGAGAAAAAAAGTTAAAAATAGCTTGTAAATAATCTTTCTCCATTAGTAAGTGTTGTTTTTTTATCTTCGTTTAACAATTTTAGATTACCTTTATTAATTCTGCACTAAATTGTGAGAATTTGGTAGCAGAATGCTTGAATATGAACTTAACATTAAGCCTCCCTGACCAACAATAAAATACTTTAGAAATTAATATTCAACTAGCTGAAATCCTGCGAAGGTTTTGCACATTTGTGTACGTGAAGGATTCTCAAATACCGTAATTTTTATACCTGTATTAAAATCTTAAATGATAATTTAAAGTTTGAAGTGAAGTATTTTGAGCAGGATAAGCTTTAACACAATAACTGATTTTGTATATTATTTTAGCATACTTTAGTACATTATTTACAACCGTGGCGCACCAACAGGAGGGATAATTTGGATTCTCCCTCTCCCGCTTGGACGAAAATAGAAACGGAAACTGGTGACATCAACCGCCAACAGAGCAAATTACTCCAGAAGTCAATAAGACTGTTGACAAAATGCTTTTCGCATACACAAATGCAAATATAGAGTATCTTTCTCTTAAACATTAAGCTTGGAATAAAACTAAAAAAAAATCATGTTGTAGATTAGGGGATAGAAAAACTCCGGTTTTTCGAAACGACACGAAAATCCGGTTTTAAGGTACTAAAAAATGAACTAGAACACATCGTATTCGAGTTATGCACGACCGTATTGTGCTGTAGTGTTGCGTGTTGCTTCTGCACTCTATACATTTTAATTACATACAACGCATAACATAACGCATTAAGGAGATTAATAAAAGTGGTATTATAATAAATTATCATTAGCAGCATTCGATGACTTATAATTAAATATTCGGAAGACATAAATATGACTTTTACCCTCATAATTGGAATACCAACAACACATCACCAATAAGGCAATATTGTAGTTTAAAAACAAAATTAGATTAATAATAATTCAAACTTCTGAAGCAGAGTGAATTGTTGCTTCTTTCAATCTGTACATCTGACACTTATCCTCAAAATAACTTATGTTTGAAAATAACTTTTCTTGTGAAGTCAAAGTCTCTTTGTAAAAACCGGAAATTTGTGTGAGTTTATATTCAGTATTGGAGATACTATTTCCTCAAGTGTGGTGAAGGCAGTCGGAAATGAAGGGATTCCCCTCCAATCCTTCCTCTTTCATAATGATCCCAGAAACGCGGAAGCAGCGATGAACAGATGAAGTGAAATACCATCAGTCATGCAAACAGGAAAAAATCGGCCAGCTGGAGGTCACTCTCCGGAGAAAGAGAGTGCGTATGGGATTAGTGCCACCACTCAAACCCCAAAACAATAAACGCAGGCTTACCTCAAGGATCCCCCCTCTCACCCACTCTTTTTAACATATATATAGCAGACATTCCGAAGATGAACCCCATACAAATAGCCCAGTTTGCTGACGACACAGCAATTTACTCATCTGGAACCTCACTCACAGCAATCAAAAATAGAATGAAAATATATATAAATCTAATTGAAAGCTGGGCAGCAAAGTCAAAAATAAAACTCAATCCAACTAAAACTGCAGCTAAGATATTCACACTAAGACCATATACCTCTCCTTCCCCATTAACATTAAACAATGAAACGATAATCTGATACCCATCAAACAAGCCAATAAAATACTTAGGTCTAAACATTGATACAAAACTAAACTGGAAACATCACATTGACAATAAAGTAATTCAGGCAAAAAACAAACTATTACAATTAAAACCATTAATCAATAGAAACAGCTATCTACCATATTACACCGCACTCGCAATATATAAAACAATTGTCAGATCCCTACTACTGTATGCATGCTCAATATAGCTAAATGCAGCTAGAACCAATCTTAACAAAATCCAAATTATCCAAAATTTGTCCTTAGGACAATTACCAACGCACCATGGTTCATATCTAATGCACAGCTCCATAAAGAATTCAATCTCCAACCCATAACCCAGCACATTCTATACCTATCCAACCAATTCTACTCCAACCTAATGCAGAAACCAAATTTAACCGGATTCAACCTGGCCAGAAACCCCATCTATTCCACAAGAAGCCAAAATAAGTACCCTTTCCGTATATTCCTACAACAATTTTCCGAAATGGACCCTGATTACAGGTGACCATTAGGTTTCCTCGACCGCAATGCTAGTTGTAAGATTAATTTTAGTTTAGTTAGTAAGTCAACAAACGTATGTAGAGTTAATGTAACTGAGCTATGTATATGTCATCAAGGTTTTCGTTCCTTAAAAAATTATTGCTAAGTTGAACATATAAAGTACTTAACTTAGAGGCAAGATCCCAGCATTTAATTGTCAGGTAACTTGAATTTCCAAAAAATCGGGTGTTTTAAGTATTTTGTTCTTAAAGTTAGAAGTGAGTTCCTAAACTTTGATAAGTGGCCCAAAGGAGCCCAAAATTTGCTTATTACGACCGGTATTTTTTTAAATTTTGAGTAAGTGGGGATGCTAGTTTTACTACCCCCGTTTTTGAGACCATAATTTCGGGAGGTTGTGTGGTAGCATAAACATGTTTTGGTGTCATTAATTAGCCCAAAATGAGGGAGAAAGAATTTTTCAATTTTGTGGACGCTAGCTTTACCGAAGTTCGCGGCAGAAGGTTCTAAGGTTCGTTTTGCGAAGAGAACCTTCCATCGGCGTGGTATAAAGGCTATGCGAGGCACAGGGTAAGTGCGCAAACATGACGAATATTTGGGCAGAGGAGTTTGACAATTAGTAACCGCTTCAAAGGAACTATTTCACTGATGGAATTTCAGCCATGAGTGTGTAAGAATTAAAACATGCAAACCAATTAGAGAGGAATTACCATTTCCTCACAAGCGGCGGTCATTGATATTGATTCGATTACTAAGAGACCTGATATTATACCTGAAATGGTCGTTAATGGCGGAGGTCATTGCAGCAGGTCTGAAAAACACGAACCTATTAACAATGGGAATGCATTTCATCAAAGAAAAACATCGGATAATTCTGCTGGTATATCAGATCTCAACGATCCGTCTATCCAAAATACATGCTGTAACCTCTTAGTGTCAATAAAATGAGTAATGGAGGCCCTCTTCTTTCCCCTCCAAAAAAATAAACCGACCTGGATATCCTTTTCCTCATCCATGTTTGGCATTGCGTCGCCAGCCACCAGGTGGCCCTTGAGGAAACGTCTCTTTCGAGTCGTGCAGATTTTCCTCCGAGTGCCTTGCCGCGCCCGCTTGGGCTAACAGGAGAAAAGCGTGGTCAACCAACCGCCCCTGTTTCTATTGCTGGGAGTGAGTCATGCCAGGTGCGAGTGAGCCGCCTTCATTGTAGCTCGACCTGGGTATTTGTGGCCCCCAACTTTTGAAAAGTTAGAAGAAAAAAATAGAAAATATGTAGAATTATTATTACGTTTAAAATTGTTCTCGACGAGCATTTTCCGACCATAGAACGTCGCCGATCAGTTCTTAAGGATTTGGAGTGGCTAAAAGTAGGTTTTATCTCTACTGAAGTAATTGTACACTAGACTTCACCACATATAAGAATTTTATTTGAAATATAAAGTGCGTTCATAGTATACATTACAATGTTTACGAGGAGCCGGTGTACAAGTGAATAGTACCGTGTAGCGAGTGATGGATCCTAGGGGAGGTTGTTAAAGGATCCCTCCTTCCAAATTGAACAACGCGGTAAGGTAATTTCTGTAAAAAAATATTTGTTAGTTTCCGAACGAGTAACGAATTTGCTGTTTGAAACATGAGCAAGCACGTGGTTGAAATTACTTTTGTTCATAAAAATCCGCTCATTCTTGACTCGCAAAAATTCAGTAAGCGGAGGGGGGAGTGGTAAGTTTGACAATTCATGGCGGAGATGTGGTGGTAATAGACGTGCAGTAGGATTACATTTGATTTGTAAGAAAGCAACAAATATTGCAAACGCGTTTCCGAAATGTTCCGTTTGAACGTATAAATATATCAACAGTAGCAGAACCCGGCAGACGTTGTTCTGTTCTCTCTCTTCTACATCTTTCTCTCTCCCTCTCCCTTTTCACTCTTTTCTCTCTTTCTCCTTCTCTCCTTTTTCCTCTCTCTTACCCCTACCACTCCCTCCTCTCTCATTTCCCACTTCACTCTTTTTCTCTCTTTTTTCTGTTCTCTTTTTCTCCCGTTCTCTTTTTCTCTCTTTTTCCCGTTGTCTTTTCCCCTCTCTTTTTTATCTCACTTTTCCCTATCTCTTTTTCTCTCTTTTTGCCTCTGTCTTTTCTTCCTATATTTCCCTCTCTCTTTTACCCTCCTCATTCTTTCCATCTCTCGTTTCCTCTCTCATTTCCTCCCTCTCCTCCTTTCCCCATGATTTCCCCATCTCTCTTCCTTTCCTTCTCTGTATATTTCCCTCTCTCATTCTCTCATACTTTCATTCTCTCTCTTTTCTCTTTTCTTCTCTATTTCCTTTTATCCCGGTTCCTCTCACTTTCCCCTTACTTCCCCCCTACTTCCCCCTTCTCTTTCCCCTCTCTTTTCTCACCACTCATTTTACCGTCTTTTCCTCTTTCTCTTTTTTCTTTCTTTCCACGTCTCTCTCTCTCTCTCTTCCCCCTCTCTCCCACTCTCTCTATTCTCTATTTCCCCCCTCTCTCTTCCTCTTCTCTCTTTTTCTGTGTCTCTCTTTTTCACCTTTCTCACTTTTCCCCTCTTTCCCTTTACCCTCTCTCTTTTCTCCTCTCTTTTCCCATCTATTTTCTCCTTTCTCTTTTCTTCTCTCCCTTTTCTCCTTTCCCATTTCCACTTTTAATAATTTGTTAATATATTGAAGATCTCTCACAGTCTTCTGTCTCATTCACTCACTCACTTTTTATAATATGAGATTTAAAAAAAAGTTCATAATATGAGATTAAAGAAAATTTAAAATAAATCGATTTATTTTAAATTTTCTTTTTAGCAAACATTGTCCTAACAATAACGAACACACAAAAACAGAATTATTCAATTTGGTGCAGTCGTTCGAAAGCTATGCGCTTACATACATTTCGGCGATTCATTTTCATTTATGTAGACGTAGCGAAATATGTAAGAAATGTGTCGTAATAGGTAAAATATGTAAAAATATGTAATTACACCAAAACACGCAGAAAAAATGTAAAATAAAAATAGTCCTAATTCATTCAGAATGTCTTGTAAACTCTAGAAAATGTTATTGAATGCGGGTACATAGTTCCTGTAAAAAACATGTAATTACATGGAAATCCGTTCCATAGTTATCACCTTTTAAAGGCCTTTGTCTCGGATATTTTCCAAACAGAAGGGGGATGTCATGAAAAATGATATACATTAACAATAAAAATTAGTAATAGCTATTGGTTCAGCAATAACATTCTTTAAATGTGACCGGCTTAGGTAGCTCATGGCATTAATTCATGTGTTTGCAGTGCCTCTGACCGGGATGTCTTAGGGTTCGAATTGGCCAATGCAGACAATTCAAAGGTAAAGAATAATTTTCATTTCCACTTTTCAATTTGTGTCCCTGCTACGCATAAGAGTTTTCCAAGTGATACCTGATATGTTAGTGGGTTAGAAGTTGCAATATTGTAACTGTTATTGTAGCACTAATTGTTTTTACTTTCAATGACCCGCTTAGCAGAATTACCTAAACTATCATCGTAAGTACTCGAAATTGACTAAAGGGGGAATTCAATAGAGGAAACTAGTTCTTAGGTATACAATGATTCCGTTTTTTCGAAGCATTTACACTTATTGTGGTCATATGATATGTTCATTAGGTTATACAGTAAACTCTCATTAACATGAATTCCAAGGAACCGACATTAGCGGAGTTTGTTTTATAAAAATTCGTGTTACCCCTAGTATTATAAATGTCCGTATTACCATAATCCCTTGTTGGGAGCGAAGTTTTGTTCGTGTTCCTACGAAATTCGTGTTAAGCGAGTTTGTGCTAACGGGGGTTTACTGTGTCATCACAAACCAAAGCATCAAACATTTTAAACTGAAATTTTGATGGAGAACATTGAGAGAACACCGCCAAAGACATCACTTACGTCAAGGTATGTCTAGAATGAGAGAGAATGCGATAGTAAATCTGCTTGAGTCCTGCAGCAATTCACTTTGTCACCATCTTTCCTAATATGAACCATGGCCCCACAGATGGAGAGCTTATCATCTACCAATAGTCCTCGTACCATATCTGCCTTTTCTATCAAGTACTATACCTCGGGCCTTTTCGGACCCCAAGTATCACTGATAGCTGAGAGTGGTCCACATGAATGTTAACGGGAATATATTGTGACATACCAGATTGTCACCAATATAAAATTCAGCGAATTTTATTAAAAATAACCCGTTATTAGCAAAAAGACGCTGGTTGTCATGGTACCGGAGTGCAAGATATAAAAAATGTCTATTAGTTCAAAAGCGGACGATAAGTAGATCGCATCATTTTGTTTTAAACAAGAGAGTAAAAGATGAAAAAAGTTGACATGTTGAAGTAGGATACAAGAATATTCATTCGAGCTCTCGACACGATAGCGATCGGATCAGGGTGCTAGATATATAGCAGTTTACTTGAACATAGAAAATTAACGCGAGTTAGGACGTAGTGATTTGTTGTTGTTAGAATTTAAAAGATAGATCCCAGAAATTGTTTTATACGAAGTGAACAGTGAATGCCGAAAGTGGGACTTATAACTTTTATTAAGCGGACAATGATAATCGAACTTAGTCTCCGATGATAGCTTGGTGATAACTTGGTGAACTTATATGCTAATATTCTAACAGCACTTAAGATTTTGCTTAGGTAATGAACAATAAGTATTACAACTTGTGGCAATTCAAGCAGGTGAATGGGAATGGAAACCAAATGGATAAACAGTGTACATAGTGGTTTATGAGAAAAAACGACAAGATACAGATTTGGTCGGTAGCAAGAAAGAAGATTGGACGAGGCCCATTGCTGAATGGTAGACACGGGGAGACATCCTTTACAAGGACTGCGCCCAAGATTCTCATGGATAACAGGTTCTATAGCGCTGTAGTAAAGGTCATGACCAACAAGAATGTTATACTTTGTTTATTTTAAAAGAAGTTACTAAAATTTATTAATAAATTTGTTATTTTCTATTGATGAAAGCTGATTATCATTTGCCGTCACGTGCAATCCAGTAGGATATTTAAATTTTAGATTTCACGCATTTCAGATTTCACGCTTCTCCGTATGGGGGCGAATTAAGTAATCGTAAGTATTCACGATTATTTCGGTAAAGAACCCGCCGACTGAGTCAGCAACGGAGTTATAAGTAAGTATAATTTGGGAGCTCATTCTCGTAACCATTTCCTGGCGCCCATATATTTATTAGAAATTCGGAAACAGGTTACAAGAATTTGAGGGCAGCAAGACGGGTATATGAAATGGGTATATTTCAATATGGAGAGTAAATTAATGATCTTGCATAAGGATATCTTTTATAAGTTATTTTAAAAAATAATTTATAAACATAAACTATTTTACAGAAACAATAATCTCCACTACGCATATCATCCATTTTTATTTGTAATGTTTAAGAGATATTTATTCAGTTTGTGTAAGTTATTTCGAGAGTACAAATCATATAGTGATGGTATCAGAAACATTTATCAATGTTCATGACAAGATAATTCAAGAGAGAATAGGAACATAATATACACTATACCTTAGGTCATTCTGAGCCACGTAACAAACAAATTAATATCTCTAACAAATTTTGAAAAAAAATCTGAAAATGATTTGGTACCTGCTTCATAAGTACTCGAAAGCATATATAGAAGTCAGATACTATAGTGTAAATATTTAAAAAATATATATTTAAATAATAAGACTATTATATTATTAAATATATAAAATTAAATAAAGATATTAAAATATATTTTAAAATATATAAAAAGAAATACTGACAACAAATGCGATGCTGAACACAAAACAAAACAAAACAAAAATCCTACGTATAGTTTCTGAGATGAGTCATGGGAAGCGTACTAACCCCCGTGCTATTGTCCCGGGTTCGATTCCCGGTCGAGGCAAAGGCAAAAATAGAGTTGTAGCTTTCCTTTAAAATCGTCACAGTTTTTGAAGCTGTGTGACGAAGAAAAGCGCAAGCAGGCGGATCTTGCGGAGAAGAGAATACGCCATGTTCACCTCATGTCGCTCTTACCCCCAATTATGGGAATTTAACTAGGCCCATGTAAGGGGGACACCGGTAGCTGGCCGGCGAAGTCGGACTACCGACCCAATAACGCCAAATACGTACATCCTACGTATGGTACGAGGGTTAAAGGAACACATACATTCACAGTATCAGGAGATGAAACAAGGGACTACTTCATTGCCCTTTTATTCCCTGCGCAACGGCCCTTTTGCCGCGCGTGATCCACCGCAGGGCGGCCAAGTGCGTGACGGGGCGGCCACGCCTCAGCGCGCGTTATCGTGGCCGCCGGCGCTTGCAAATAAAGAGGCCCTGGGCAGCTGGCCGCGGGCGCCGTCGCAGATAAGTGAGTTCATTAGGGCGGCGCCCCTCGCAGGCTCCATCGCGCAAATGGGCCCGCGCCGCAGCGCCACTCAACGGGACACGCGTCCCAACTTACGCTAACACTACACGCCGCTCCACACATTCGGCATTAGCCGCCGCAGCGAGCTACCGCTCGCTCAATCCCGAACAGGCGGCTCCACATACTCCACAATCCCGAAGGTGGCTCCACATATTCGTTATTCGACGAACTGCGAGCAACCATTCGCCGAATCCCGAGTAGTGAGGATGAGTTGCTTGCTATTTGCCGAGTGACGAACATTCGGTGCTCACCCTAGCAACCTAGCCCAACACATCAGCTGATTGGGATTGGGCGAGCGGTAGCTGGCTGTTCGGTGAATGCCGAATGTGTGGAGCCGCTTTAATGTTTTGGCGAGACCTAAAGGCGGCTCCACACATTCGTTATTCGGCGAACAGCGAGCAACCACTCACCGAATCCCGAATCGTGAGGATGAGTTGCTTGCTATTTGCCGAGTAACGAACGTTCGTTGCTCGCCCTTCCCACCCCGTGTCATTCTTTTGGACATATCAAAGGAAGCGAACATTCGCCGAATACAACATGGCACTCCGTCGGAGTGAGCGTGTGTAGAGCAAGTCCGCAATTCGAGCTTCGTTCATTCATTGATTATTTCGTGTTTGCGGTCGCGTCCACTGCTAAGTCATTAGTCCCTTAAGGGAAGTGCATGTTTGTTTCTTTGTGAGGTGGCGATGATGTTCCCTCACTGAATAGTGAGATCGACGGTGACCTGCACGTCGGTTTGCGCGATTTTCCCTAGACATGTATCACCCACCAGCGAGGCAGTAACCCGGCGGGGACAAACTGTAAACTCCCGACTGGTCGCATAAGTTGTATTGCCGAATGTGTGGAGCCGCTTTAATGTTTTGGCGAGACCTAAAGGCGGCTCCACACATTCGTTATTCGGCGAACAGCGAGCAACCACTCGCCGAATCCCGAGTCGTGAGGATGAGTTGCTTGCTATTTGCCGAGTGACGAACATTCGGTGCTCACCCTAGCAATCTAGCCCAACACATCAGCTGATTGGGATTGGGCGAGCGGTAGCTGGCTGTTCGGTGAATGCCGAATGTGTGGAGCCGCTTTAATGTTTTGGCGAGACCTAAAGGCGGCTCCACACATTCGTTATTCGGCGAACAGCGAGCAACCACTCGCCGAATCCCGAGTCGTGAGGATGAGTTGCTTGCTATTTGCCGAGTGACGAACATTCGGTGCTCACCCTAGCAACCGAGCCCAACACATCAGCTGATTGGGATTGGGCGAGCGGTAGCTGGCTGTTCGATGAATGCCGAATGTGTGGAGCCGCTATAATGTTTTGGCGAGACCTAAAGGCGGCTCCACACATTCGTTATTCGGCGAACAGCGAGCAACCACTCACCGAATCCCGAATCGTGAGGATGAGTTGCTTGCTATTTGCCGAGTAACGAACGTTCGTTGCTCGCCCTTCCCACCCCGTGTCATTCTTTTGGACATATCAAAGGAAGCGAACATTCGCCGAATACAACATGGCACTCCGTCGGAGTGAGCGTGTGTAGAGCAAGTCCGCAATTCGAGCTTCGTTCATTCATTGATTATTTCGTGTTTGCGGTCGCGTCCACTGCTAAGTCATTAGTCCCTTAAGGGAAGTGCATGTTTGTTTCTTTGTGAGGTGGCGATGATGTTCCCTCACTGAATAGTGAGATCGACGGTGACCTGCACGTCGGTTTGCGCGATTTTCCCTAGACATGTATCACCCACCAGCGAGGCAGTAACCCGGCGGGGACAAACTGTAAACTCCCGACTGGTCGCATAAGTTGTATTGTACTGCGTAAGTGTGTGTAAGCAAGGAGCGAGGTTAGTACAAAGAAGATCGAGGAAAGATTGCGTGCGGTCCGTGGTCCGTTTGTTAGTGTACTAGTCCGACATTCGCCTGGTGTTGATCGAAGAAACAAGGGGAAACTATACCGATCAGAGCAGCCGGCCTCTGGAATTCTCATCCAGACTCGAGCTAACTGAAAAGCTAGTGTCGAAAATCCTGCCGGTGTCGGGACTCGAACCTAGGACCTCCCGGTCAGAGGCACTGTATTGACATCAGTTGATGCACTGAGCCAACTCTCCCGGTCCCGCAAACCGAGTTTCGTACATTCATTGATTATTTCGTGTTTGCGGTCGCGTCCACTGTTAAGTCAATAGTTCCTTAAAGGTAGTGCATGTTTTTTATTTGGGAGGTGGCGATGATGTTCTCCCGCTGGGTGGCGAGATCTGGCGCCGACCTACACGTGGCTTTGCGGAATTCTCCCTAGCCAGATATCACCCACCAGCGGGCACTGCCCCAGCGGAGACAAGCTCTAAGCTCCCGACCGGACTTCCGATATGGTAGTGTCGTACATGTTCAGTGCTGCTGCGGCTGAATCTAACTGTCCAGCTGGTGACGAAAATCCTGCCACTGTCGGAACTCGAACCTGGACCTCCCGATCAAAGGCACTGCAGTGACATCAGTTGATGCCCTGAGTCACCTAAGCTGATTACACTGACCGACAACGGTGACACTAATAGCTATCAAAACTACCAGATGCTCATTAAGTATGGCACTCATTAATATTTGTTCCGTTTTCAAGAAGAACTGAAGCACCTTTATAACTGGTTTTCAAAATGCCTCTTCTAATGTAAAATGCAGTTTTCAAAAATGATCAACCTGTTTCTAATATTTCTTTTTCAATTATCAATCTTCTCTAAACGAGTCAAACATCATTCAAAAGAGCTACTTTACTCGTTAGAGTTGTTTACTTAGAGTTTCTTAGTTAAGAGCAACGATTACTCGAGATAAATGCCCGCAGAGCGCTCTGGATGTCACGCCCTGAATAGAGTGCAATTTCTCAGAAACCAGTCGCTTGCTTCAACTTAAAAAGGCGACAGCTACGCAGAAAGCATCTTTGCATTCTCCAACACGTCTTCTACCAATAACATTCGACGGTGTTTTCAACACTTTCAGGACAATGTATGTATATATTTGGCGGTATTGGGTCGGTAGTTCGACTTCGCCGGTCAGCTATCGGCGTTCCCCTTACCTGGGCTTAGTTAAATTCCCATGCTTGGGAGTAAGAGTAACATGAGACGTACATGACGTGTTCTCTTTACCGTAACTAGCAAGATCCGCCTACTTGAGCTTTTCTTCGTCACACAGCTACAGAAAACGTGACGATTTTAAAGGAAAACTACAACTCTATTTTTGTCTCGACCGGGAATCGAACCCGGAGACCACAGCACGGGAAGCTAGTAAGCTGCCTATGAGCCTTCTCAGAGGCCCATTTTCAGGAAAATGTATGTCTAAATAAAGGAAAGATGTGCTGTACGAGTTACTTTTATGTTTGGTATTTATGTTTTTTTTTAATTGCTCATCCCTTCAATCATATCAAATTACTGAGTTTCTGAAACTTCAATGACGGTCTTCCCTCTAAAAATCTTCTGACAGTTCTTGACTATTCCATAGGCATCCTTGTCCTCCTCCAAAAAATCTACATGAAACCCCATCTCCATTTCAACACCACAAACTATGTAACCTATCATTCCGGCCCTTTTAACCAGAAAAACTGCACAGTAAACCTCACTCTAAGCACAAATAACAACATTCCACAATTCCTCATAACCTCTCCACCAATATATCTCACCTGTAATAATCCTGTTATAATATAGTAGAGAGTTTTTGCAATTTGTTGATTTGAAAGACGTAACACAATTATGTGGAGAACTGAACTGTGCATGCGCCATCATCAAATGATGGGATTTCGATTGACGGGTCCCGACATTCTCCCTGTTTTGTCGTCTACGACAAATGTGTTCGTAACTTACACTTTACGTAGTTTTCGCCGCCACCACTAAACACGAATTCAACACTAGCACACAATAAGCATGGAATGAAAAATACAATATCCATATTACCAATATAATAAGTCAGGAACTTAATGGGTATTTTTTTAAGTTAATGCAAATATGTCAGAAATAAACGTAATTTTTAAGCATTTGGAGGTTATGTATATATTTAGGCTCCTTTGATTTCTTTATAGGGGTCTATCATATGTTTTACTATCTTCTAATGGTTATAAAAGCAAAAATGAACTGAGATGTTCAATAAAAGCTTTTAGATCCTGTTAGAGGTATTCAGTTCCAATTGGTTCCTTGTTTTAACGTGTTTTCGATTGTACGACATGCACAAACTCATTTTTCTGAAGATACGTTAATTTCTAATGACAATAATGTTTACGTACTACGACAATGGATTTCCTGTCTTGCAAAAACTCTCCGTCTGCTTCCAAACCGACCTGTGAGCTAGCATCAGCTGATTTTACCATCGTATTACTGTTCAAATCTCGGTATTCTATCAGAATATCTGCACTGCAAATTGTACACGGGCTGCAATAATGGTATTCAATGATTACTCGAGATATGACCTAAAGAAATTCTACTTTGTCTCCTGTAACTATTCCGACCTAACCGATGAAGCCAAATGTCATCGGTTATCGAACTAAAATTTCGATGAAGCCAAATGTCACAACAAAGTAACTGACGGAAGTACAGGCAAAATATCAGAATGTTATAAAATCAATTTACCCAATATTCTCGCACTCCTCTATCGATACTTCCAATAATACATCTCCAATAATGCATCTCCAATAATGCAATCCAATAATGCACCTCCAATAATAATCTATGATCCAAAATCATTTGTAGAAACCATTGCTGTTACCCTAGCTTTCAGATTATCTTTCACAAATTCTGCTATTCCTAAAATCGTCATCTTACAATTTCATGAAGCCTCTACCTGAACATCAAATTCAAGGGACTAGCACTGCCAATGACACCAACCGTACAGGAGAGTATTTGTCTCCACTAAGACAGCTAGTCCTGACAAAACACGCTGCAAACACCTCCTCCAAAACGACAATTGATATCTTACACTGACTTACACTTTCACTTGCTTCAATAGCTTCAAAACCGCCTTCTTTCCCGAACCATGGACGAACTTCTAGATTGTTTATTTTCTTTAAAATCGGCGTCTGGAGCGCTAACAAGCGCTTACTGCGGCTCTGCGGACAAATCTGCGAGTGTCCATCCATGTCTGAGATCTCACCGCAGCATGTGTTTAATTTTCTAAGAGGTGGTGTTTTAAAGCAAAATGAGATTCCTAGTCAAAGGGACTGGAACCAATAGCAACATTTTTAAGTTGATTGGTATGTTTCCAAGTTATTCAAACTCTGTCTTTATTTACAGGAAGAAAAATATTTTTCATAATACTGTTCTGTTACATCAATTTAACGCAACCAAACACAGGAACGGAAAGCCACTCTCAAGAGCCAGCGTCTGTTAAAGGTTTTACACCCCTTCGACCGTTAAGGGCAATCGAAACAAATGAGTTGTAACTAAGAGTGACGATGAAGTTCCTTAATTCAAGATATAGTGTTTCTTTCTTATAAGAAAATGGTATTACAATAAGTTACCCCCTAAAACCCCGGTCAGGATGGGCATGGGGATTGCACCCGGTCCTCCCGAATGCGAAGTCAGCGCTCTATATTCTGACCCACTTCGCTCGGTTAGGTAATTTGAATACTTGAATAAAAATAAAATGGAAGTCATTCAAGCTGTCTAAAAAATAATGTATGGCACCGTAGTAAAAGTGATTTTATTTTCCTTGTAGGTTTCCTACTCGGAAAACAAACTGTCATCTTTACCACTTGTATTATAAATTACTACTAACAATCCAATACATGCGTGAGATTTTGTACACTGATCCTTGAATTATTTACTTCTTTTACAGACAATGAGAAAGTGAAAATCAGCATATTATTTAAGAATAGGGAAGAATAGCTCATCGTTGGAAAACCAATATACATTTTATTTGATACTGTTTAAATAAAATTTACAAATGCAATTCAAAATAATTTCTTATAAACATGGGGAGGTGAAAACTCTGTATGCCAAGAAATGAAATTCACCTACAGAATTAATAGTAACGATACTCGAATAATTATATTACTCAGGGCAATGTATAAATAAATCAATGAACATTATAATAAATACAATACTTTTGGATTTATGAAAGGTACAACGATGTTGAAAATTTTTCTTTCTTCCTTGAAATTCATTTCCCCATTCCGGTCGTGACCGCTTGAGTCTGCCAAAGAGAAAGTGCGTGGGGAAGGGGGGTGGGGGCGAGTCAATCGTCGATGTCGCCTTCGTCCATGAGGCCGGTGTCGTGGACGACGCGCACGAAGTCGACGGTGTTGAGCACGGTGTTGAGCCAGGTGCCCAGGCTGTTGAGCGCCCCCGCCACCTGGCCCTTGACGCGCGGCCCTGGGTCGTAGGCGAGCAGGCAGCGCACCAGCCCCTGCACGCGCCCGTCCAGCGCCCACGCGCTCGCTGCCACAAACGCCCCCAAGGCTCATTTAGCGGTTCCGGGCGCGTCGACTGTTAACGTCATTAAGTGTAGTGCACATTTTTATCGCAGAAAGTGTCGGTTATATTCCCCAGTGGATGGCGACAAATGGAGCTGACCTACCCGTCGGATTGATTGCTTGATTGTTAGTGATTCTGGGCGCGTCGACTGCTAAGGTCATTAGGTGGTGTAATATCCGTAGGTTTTGATTGATTGATTTTTTTCGTGTTTCCGGGCGCGTCAACTGCTCTGGTCATTAGTCCCGTTAGTGTAGTGCATGTTTTTGTCGGGGGATGGCGGTGATCTTCCCCCGCTGGATGGCGAGATCCGGTGCCGACCTACCGTCGGCTAGTGGGGTTTCCCCCTAACCAGGACTCTCCCACCAGCGGGGCACCGCCCCAGTCGGGACAAGCTCTAAGCTCCCGCCCGGGCTCCCGGAATATGTGGTAGTGTAGTGCATGTTAGTGTGTGTGTGTAAGGGGAGAGGACAGGACAAGGAAGAGGTAGGACAGATCGCGCGCGGTCCGTGGCCCGTTTGGTAGGGTACTGCTCCGGCATTCGCCTGGTATTGATCGGAGAAACCACGGGAAACTACCGATCAGAGCAGCCGGCCGCAAGAATTCTCCTCCAGGCAGCAGCTGAATTCGACCTAGCCGAAAAGCTAGTGTCGAAAATCCTGCCGCCGTCACGACTCGTACCTAGGACCTCCCGGTTAGAGTATCCGTAGGTTAATGCATATTCTTATCGCGGGAGGTGTCGTTTATTTTCCCCCAGTGGATGGCGAGATATGGCGCCAACGTACCCGTCGGATTGATTAATTGATTGTTAGGGTTTCCGGGCGCATCAACGGCTATGATCATTAGTCCCGTAAGTGTTGTGCGTGTTTTTTTACTCGGGAGGTGGCGGTGGGCTTCCCCCGCTGGATCCCCAGCCAATTGCAGTCGCCCCTTGAGATTCTACCAAGCCCCCTGATGGCAGGTCCCTAAGAGCTCTGCTGGCAGAGCTACATAAATACGAATCTTAGAATTTGCCCCGGCTAGGACAGTGCCCCACTGGTGGGAGATACCTGGTTGGGGAAACCCCGTTAGCCGACAGTAGGTCGGCGCAGGATCTGGCCATGCAGCGGGGGAAGCCCACCGCCACCTCTCGAGCAAAATACGCACTACACTTACGGGACTAACGACCATAGTAGTTGACGCCCCCGGAATCACTAAGAATCCATCAATCCATCCAAAGCTGCAAACGCCGAAAAGGATTTAGCAATCACATGTAATCCGTCCTCTGAAAGAATTCCGGCGTGTCCAGGGTAGGGCAAGGTGCTGACCGGCGACGGCGGCCGGCAGGGCGAGCAGCGGCACGAGCGCCACCCCGGCCAGCACGGCGCTGGCGGCGGCCTTGAGCGACGAGGGCACGGGCGTGCGCAGCGCCCACAGCCCGGCCACGTCCTGCGCGAAGGGCCGCGCGGCCAGGCGCAGCCGGCGCACGCCCCCGGCGCGGCGCCAGCGCGCGTACGTGCGGTTGCGCCCGCTCAGGTGCGGCCGCAGGCTCGCCCGCGCCCCCACGCGCGGACCCTCGCTCATCGCCCGCACGCCCGCAGCGCGTCGCCCGGACACGGCCCGCGGCCCCCGCCCTCGCACAGCAACCGGCAATCGAGGACCGGTTTTCCAAAAATAGACACCCGCAAAAATTAACATTTTTAGTTTTCAGAAACATTTTTTTGTTATTCTATGGATCAATGAAAGATATATATATATATATATATATATATATAAATAATAATAAATATATATATATATATATATATATGTATATATATGTGTATATATATATATATATATATATATATATATATATATATATATATATATATATATATATAGTTCCATAATGGAAAATGTTTTCGGTTTTAGTTTGAAATATTAGTATTTGTTCCTCAAAATCTATAATTTTTTTCAAAACTCTACATATTTTTACTTTCTCGTATACGTACGTATAGTACATGTTAAATTGAATGATTGAAAGGAACGGTCACAAAAATCAGCATTATGAGAACGAATTTTACTTCTGTTAAATAGCTTCTGACAAAATAATGTTAGGTACAAAACACATTTTCGGTTTAGCAAAACTCAACGTATGTACGAATATGTCCAGTTTTGCAGAAATTCAGACATTTTACAGCTTTAAAACAACCGCAGTAATAGAGTTTCTGTAAAACTAAATTAAGAAATGGATAGCTGGCTACCGAATTGTACAGTAGACATGTGTAACTCATTTTGGTCCAAAAGCAGATGTCGTCTTTTGAAAAAACGGTCCTCAATTGTAAGGCCTCATTCACAATACGGCACTTTTTAAACGTAACGTAAAATTTACATGTAAATATAAGCATTCCATTAGAGAGTTTGTGCACCTTCGAACGTTAAAGCACCATCGATCTAGTGCGCATGCGCAGTTCAAGTTTCGCATCACTTTAGTGCATATGTGCATGCGCGGAAGATCGATGATGCAGTCTGCTATGGCGTGCACAAATATACTATTGACGAACGTAAGATGGAACGTAAGTTTTGCCTGAACCAATCAGATTTCATTGAAGCTTGATTCTAGCTTTTTCTTCAATTTTCCTGTCGATTTGTCTTTATACACAAATGCGAGTAGCTGTTGTATTAGTACTCACATTTCCTTTATTTTATAAATAAGGTTTCTCTTGTAACAAATTCACTAGTAATTCCTTGGACGTAATTATTTTATTCCCCACTCAAGTTAGTCATAAGAAAATGACCAAATTTTTACTTTGAATTCACTACTGGCATCAAAATCGTTTGCAAACTAGTGTAGAACATATCAGTAATGAAATGACATAACCCCAACCACTACCTGAACATAATCTTAAAGCCACCATGTTTGTTTCGACATGCTGCTCTCGGATTGGTCTTCGACAGAATTCCGACGTAAACTTAACGTAAAAGCTTGGGGCTTGTGAACTCTTACGTTTACGGATTTACGTCTACGGTTACGTCAAGGCGTTGTGAATGGTTTCGCTTAATAACTCATGTATAGTTTTTGCGGCTATGTTATGTTTACGTTGGAATGCCTGCGACCGCAGGGGGACCAAGAGAGACACAAAATAAAAAAAGGCCACCTGAGGGGGAGTAGAGTGACCCCCCCAGACGCAAGAAACAATTAAAATATCGGTTCGAAATTCAAGCGACCGCGACATCAGCCAGATCGATTTGGGAATATCAATTGCGGAAAAAATCGGCTGAACGGTTTAACCGCTTGCGTTGTTCATAGGCGACGGCAAGTGGGGATTCCCTTCAACCAGGTACCTCCCCCAGGAAGAACCCACCCCAAACGGGACAAGCTCTAACCTCCCGACCGATTGATTGATTGTCAGTGATTCCGGACGCGTCAACTACTGAGGTCGTTAGTCCCGTAAGTGTAGTGAATATTTTCATAGAGAGGTGGCGGTGATTGTCCCCTAATGGATGGCGAGATCCGACGCCGACATACCGTCGACTACGGGGTTTTCCCCAACCAGGTAGCTCCCACCAGCGGGGCACCGCCCCAGCCGGGAGAAGTTCTAAATCCCCGACCGGTCTCCCGGAATGTGTGGTAGAGTAGTGCATGTTAGTGTAAGTGTGGGTGTAAGGGGTGGGGATGGGACAAGGAAGAAGAAGGAAAGATCGCGCGCGGTCCGTTTGTTAGGGTACTGCTCCGGCATTCGCCTGATGTTGATCGGAGAAATCACGGAAAATTACCGATTAGAGCAGCCGGCCGCTAGAATTCTCCTCCGAACAACGACTGAATTCGACCCAGCTGACAAGCTAGTGTCTAAAATCCTGCCATCGTCGGAACTAGAACCTGGGGCTAACTCCGAAGGTGGCGCACTTGGTGTTGACTTTCCGACATTTATTCTTGGATAATCCCGCCCGCAACGCTTGCTGTGTAAAGTGACATACGCTCCACGCTTCCGTTGATCTGCCCAAAGCGTCGCTTGAAACCACTTGAGATGCATTTGCCGACATGATCTCAGGTCGACTATAGTTGACGTGCTCTTGTTGAAAGGTGGGCTGTTTATTTTTACTTTCTCGCTACCACTTACTTAGTAGGGAGAAAGTTAGGTATTGCTGCGCGAAAAAAAGAAGAATTTTCGGCAGAAAAACTCTTGCTACAGGGCCTTAAGGCCCATTCACAATGCAAACATAAGCATAAGCATGGCGTTAACATAAAAGTTAGGACTACGTCTACAAGTGGACTCATTCACAATGCGTTCGCATAAGCATAACACGTAAGACGTTAACTTAAGAGCTTGCAAGCTTCAAGCTTCTGTGCTTATGCTTATGTCAGACAAGGAATGAGCCAATCACAGTTCGTTAACTCAAAATCGAGTATCGAAGTCGATAGGCGAACTATTCGTGTCAATTCGTGTGCTGCGTCTCATAGCCAATAGAAACTCTTATTTTGCCTGTGTTTATGTTCGACATTGTGAATACGCCAACTCTTCGCTTGTGTTAATGTCTATGTCTATGTGTTATGCTTATGTTTGTGATTGCATTGTGAATGGGCCTTTAAGCATAGATTATCGCGCGGCAGCAAAAGTTCAGCGTAATAACATGGGGAATGCATTCTATCATAAGGCTGTGATTCACAAGCCTCTGACTCCTCGTTTTGTCAGTAAAATATTATATTAATGATGTGAAAATCATGTCGATTTCTCAATTTTCTTTGCAGAAATACAGCGTATTTATTTTATCGTTCGTCGAAGATCCGGGCCGCGTCGCCCAGGCAGTCGAGGGCCCATTCGCTTAGCGAATCGCTGACGAAACTCCGGTGCTGACACCCGGGAACTATTGCTGCGCTTATTGTACCTTAAAGAAGATGCAGAAAGCTGTGTCCTTCGACTCGAATGCATTCTTGGAACATCCGGAATATATTTTTATTTACCCTTTGAAATAAATCTCGAGGTATTGTTGCAATTTTCTCTTCAATGTAGCGCTCTGAATGCGGGTTTTCTACATACACTTGATCTTTCAAGTACCCCCTAAAGGAAAAATTTACAAGGAGTCAGATCAGGCGATCTAGGCGGCTAGAATCCACGACTATTTATTCGATCGTCACTATAAACATTATTTAAAAAGTTTATGGATCAAACAGCAGTGTGAGCAGTTGCCGAATCCTGTTGAAAATAACCATAGACGCCTCATAGAGAGATTGTCATAATCTTGCAGAGATTTCGTTCACCTTCTCTTCTGTCATGCCATGGCACATTCAACACTTTTGTTTGTCGATTAAAATTCCATGGGTGCGAAGTTTCTTTACCAGCTTCAAAATTGTCGACCGATGAGGAATATTCACGGCTAGAAAATTGTTAATAAACCTCCTGCGGCACTTATTGGCAGACCTAAGTAAAACGAAGGTTCATCTTTATGAATTTTTGGTGAAGCAGAAAATATTTCTTTAAATAGCCTCTGCTTCACAAAAAATTGCATGATGAAGGCTCTCGGGACATTGGTGTATAGAAGGATTTTTCTAAGGATGAGCCAAAGTGACAGTTCGCGTAACAAGTGAACATCACATGTAATTCAGAGAAGTATCCCTCCGCCGCGACAGCTGTTCAGCCACGCCTCTTCGTAAAGTGTTAGGTTATGGCTTCTGTGAAAACATCCCCATGAAGAAGTCTAAGAGTTTCGCTGAGGTATATGCATGTACACGAGTCCGGGAAATATTTAAATTTAATTACGTATGTGGAAAATCTCTTTAACTGCTCTCACAAGCAGTAAAAGAAAACTGCCACGAATGTAAAAAGAAAACTCTCATTCACAGCTCGCCACACAACAGCACAATAGATGGAAACACATGAACCAATACGCATTTCGGTTTTAAAATAAACGTAATATTTATCACACAAAAAGTAAATTCAATGTACTGTTAATAGAAAAAAAGAATTTTTACAGAAGAGCACATAACACTGCACTTCCTAATTTCAATTATTTCTCAAAGCGCTCTATATTTTCATCGGACGAGGACATCACAAAAGGAAGCATCGAAGCCATTTACAAGTTTGCCAACTGCAAACAAACGAATGCAGGAAGGGATGCAGCAATGGGTTCGAGGGCACAACGACCACAGAACCTTCAGCTATGTTGCCAGCACTTGCTGTCACTTTGGCTCATCCTTAGGAAAATCGTTCTATATCGGCCGGTCGCGCCGAATGAACAGGGTCGTTGTTGGCAAATCCCCGGGGAACCGAGGGCTCGATCGCTGAGGCAAGCAGCGCGTCAGCTTGGGCGATAGATAAAGTAAACACCCGGTGGCATCATCATGGATAACAGAAACCACGTCTTGCGGGACAATGGCAGTTTTGCATCTTCTGAATAAATGGTAAATGACCTGAAGCCACTCCCAAAACGGACGTTTCTGATTGTTTCGTCCGTTAAAATGTACAGTGAATAGCCGATGTTTCCAACTGTGTTCATAAGCACGTGAATCGAGGGAAAAAAAATAAAATTATCATGTTCGGAGAATGTAGATAAATTTAAAAAAGGAACAATGGTTAAATTTAACCTACGCCTTAAAATAAATTGAAAGTTTCTGACAGGTAATGCAATGTTTATGACTGTATCTTCAACCATACTCTTCGCAGCCTGAAATAGAGGCATCGAGAGAGCGTTTGTATGCAAAACATTAACGCGTTTGTTTACACAGCCTAGCCCAACCAAGAGCTCATTGAGGAAACTTTCCTTGACACCTCTACTTGCCCTCTGCGTTAGTACTCTTGTTTATGAAACCCCTGTATTTCGCCTCGAGTTCTGTGCAATTCATATATGTATCTTACTTTCCGTTCTTCAAATGTGAGTTAAATATATTCCGTCAATTATTTTGTCCCAAAAAGCATTCAGGAAATTTTCTCTCGTTGTGGCCATAAATCATCAAATGAGCTGAATTACACTCTTAGAAATATTCTTGAATTGTTCTGCCAACTACAATAACTTTTGTAGCTTTGGCATTGCCCTGGGTTCAGAGATGTCAGGTTTAAGATAGCAAGATCATATTTCTTAATTAGACATTAATTTGAAAAAATGATGATTAAATATTTGAAAAAATCTAATGGTTACTGAAAGATTAAATGCGATGTAATGTATTAAAGAAATACCATTTGACAGTTTTTAAAACAAACTTGGATAAATAAATTGATTTCTAAGTACAGTAGGACCTCCCTAATCTGCATTCGGTAAATCCCACGCTCCATCTCCACGCATTCATTTGCCCAAAGAGTCGCTTGAAACCACATGAGATGCATTTACCGACATGATCTCAGGTCGACCATAGTTGACGTGCTCTAGTTGAAAGGTGGGCTGTTGTTTGTTTTTAATTTCTCGCTACCACTTACGCAGTAGAGAGAAAGTTAGGTATTGCTGCGCGAAAAAACGAAGAATTTTTGGCAGAAAAACTCTTACTAAAAGGCCCTGGCAACGAAAAAGTGGACAAATCCAGTTGCTAAATTTAGAAAAAGATCCTCTAACATGTGGTGTAGCTAGAATTTATGTTTTGTGGGTCCCTAATACCGAAAAATCAAATGACGGCAAAACGTCTGTCCCTCCATCTGTGAATAACGCTAGCGGTTGAACCGTGCATCTGATTTTCTCCAAAGTTGATATTCTCCAATCGATCTGGCTAGTGTCGCGACCTCTTGAATTTGAAAATGATATTTTAATTTAGGGGAGGACTTTACATGAAGCTTCTAGGACATTTTCCAAATTAAAAAACAAAAAATCTCCATCGTTTTTTATTAAATTTGTTGTTGAATAGTATGAAGGACATTTAAGAGAATGTCCACCACACATGTCTCATGCATGTTGAAAACTGATTTTTCGACAATTGCAAAAATTCAAAATTTTATCGCAGTTTCCTATAACTACAATTATGAAGATAGACATTTTCCCATTTTTCATAGATTTGTAAATAGGGTGATGAACAATTTTTTGGAAAATTTGATTACTTTTCGCGTAACTTTGCGTGAAAATAACGGCTGGGGAAGTACGTGTTGTTTTAGCACCACCCGTTTCCCTTGTTGGCGTAATTGTGTCAAATACCCAAGTCACGGAAACTTTTGATGTTGTTCCACAATACATCAAACAGATCGAGAGCTATCTACCCCTACGTATAACGTGTGGATAAAGAAATGGAAGAATATTGCAGCCGAGTCTGGACTCGCATTTCAAACAAAACTGGTGGTGCTACTGACTGGCACAGACTTTCTCGTACAACTTCTAATTTTCTAATCTCTTTAGTCTGGGCTAGCTTTCCAATTTTGCCCCACCCTCTTCCCAGCTGTCATTTATTGCCACCTACAGAACATTTCTTCATATGTTCCAAATTTTTCAGTTCCTTAATAGTGCAACTGAAATATGACTTCAAACGTATTATAGAAGAGTAAAATCTGTTACTATATGCACATTTTTGGTTGAAAAAATGTATGGCGTTTTTGAGAGCTTGTCGTTTGAGCGTTTCTAATTTTCTATTTCACAAAAAAACTTTGAGTTTTCGAGAACCTTGATAAGACATTTGAAAGACTTGTACTCACAAATTCAATAATTTATACAAATCGTTGATAATGAAAATATTAACGACGTGAGAGATATATAAAAAAATAGATTTTTATTTGTAAAAAAACAACAAAGAATGCAGATAAATGGTGTATATGTCATCTTTTACCGTGCATTTGGTACAGTTCCAAAGAAGGGTGAACAAAAATTTGGTACTTTTTTTCATAAAACCTTGTTTTTAATAGTTTTGCTTCCTCGCCTACTGCTTCTGCAGTATAGAGAAACTCTTGTAATCCTGCGGGGGGAAAATGGCGATTTTTTGACAGAATAGTTACTTATTATAAGAGTAGTGAAAGTGACATATTATGCAGAAAAACGGAACCTCTATCTTTACCGTTCTTTGTAAAAAAAAAAAAAAAAAAAAAATGGAGCCGTGATTAAGAAACTAATTACTCAAAATTGTTGGACGATATCCTGTTTCACCTTTATGCAAAATTACGCAAAAACTGCTCATATTTTCGAAAAATTAAACATGATCTTACTTTACTACAAATATGAATAACATTTATCCACTTTTTCGTTACCACGGCCTGGCTATAATTTTTCTGTCGCCGTTTTCTCCAGCAGCATTACAATAGGCCTACCTTGAACTGCGTATGTAGTACGTGAGGAACTATTGTACTTCGTAAGCAGTTTGCGAGAATGCAATAATAAGATCGTAACTTTAACAAATTTAAAAATTCCGATCGTAGTTTGGGCAAATTGAAAAATCTATACGGGTGAACACACGCTCTTGGATACAAGTTTCCCACAGATCATAGTATTATATTTTTGTTAGTTCGTATGGGAGCATTGGCGGTGACGATGATAGAGCTGCCATCTTGTGGTTGAATAGTAGAAACGTAAGACATCGCGAGCTGTGCTACGAGTTTCATACATTTCCAATAGATAGCACGCTTTACCTGTGTCAAACGGCGCTTCGTTCGAAAATGAGATAGAGAGAGCACTCTCTGATTATCAAATAATGCAGGAATATATTATTCTGCATTGATTTAGTTATATTTTTGAAATATTAAACAGATATATTCGCCGTACATTCACATTTCATGCTGTATTTTAGGGACTGCTTATCGTCCGTAAAATTGACTTTTTTCGACCTCCGACCTCAGGATTTGAAAGTCGCCTGTGGGGTCTAAATATATAATAACGCGCGTGAAAACATACTACTTTATTGTGTATTTATTCGTTGCTGAATCAAACATGAATCCTAAAATCTTTTAATCTTGTCTAAAAGTCTTGCACAAAGGCAGTGAGCATTTAAAATCCATTGCATCAACATAGATCGTTTTGTAACATTCAGAATAGATTATCTCTTTCATAGACTATTGAAAAAGCGAACAAGTGACAGAAATTTGATATTTCTCCTCTCTGGTAGAGGCAAGGACTAATACTGTAAATTATTGTAAAGGCGGATTGGTGGAAGGAAGCGAGTGCCAATCGTCGCAATCTATTTAGAAGATGATTTTAGATTTAAAAAAATATTTAGAGGATGATAGTCGGAGTACCTTGTAACATTATATATCTCTGAGAAAAAAGTAATTCATTGGTAACAAATAATAATCAAATAATATTTCACTCACGGGATCATTTCAAAAATTACGTTTATGGTATCTTAACAAATTAATATTTAGGTCTAATTAAAGTTTGTTACTTAAGAAATATATTTTTGTCTTTAACTATTCGTAATCAGGAAAAAAGAGACTACGAATAATTTTTTTGTTATGTTGATCAGGAAATCTGTAAAGCATGCAAGGACATTATCAATCCTTAATGCCCACAAAGGTATTATTTATTTTGCAACATCACGTTTCTTTTTAATAAAAAAGTAAGAAAATAGTAAAGTATAAAAAATCCGAACGCAACCGCTACGCGAAAGGTAGCAAACCGCTCTTTCGAAAAAACAACAAAAAACTAATAGTTTTTAGCCTTGATACATAAATATTTTTGAATTATTATTTATTAAACATTCATACAAAATAGTGGAATAAAATGCATGTTGAACTATTTACAAAATAACTTATTATTTAGCATCAATGTTCTTAAAGCTTGTTCAGTAGATGTAAAAATAAAAATAATAAAACTATATCTTTGGTTTAAACCCTAATCTAAGAAAACATGTTGAAAGTAGGAATCATAATGTGACGATTCAGTTAATGAAGCACATCAGTCTAGAAACGCTCATTTCACGCAACATAAATAGGGCACACCGGCAAAATAGGTAGACGCCGCTAGTGGATCCGTGTCAGTGGTGGAGCTAGAACCACGCGAAATAGTCCTCCATCCAGCGGGAGTCGTCTAGAGGAACTCGCGGTCCTGCAGGCACGCTGGGACGGCCGCTACGCCCTGCAACACGTACAATGCATACTTTAAGTATATGGAATGTGATAAATGTGTGTTGTGATTGTAGCAGTGATGTTTAACATGTTTTTTTTTTGTGGTTGAAATTATAATTTAATCATAAATTGTGCAATATTTATTTTAAGTAATTGTATATTTTTTTGGTGTGTTATACAGAGATTTCATTGCAATATGCAACTTGCCTCCGAGGAACAGAAATAAAACAGCAAAGAAATAACATCCAATAATACAGCAGTAAGAAATAAAATTATTATTATTATTATTATTATTATTATTATTGTTATTATTATTGTTGTTTTACAACAATGTTAGAATAATTAATGATCGATTCTCGTGATGTATTGCTACTGATCAGGCTAAAGGAATTTGTATTGTTGAGCTAATTTAATTGCTTGTCTTCTGGCAATAAGAACAGTGTTCACTTGCTGGTTATAATCGTGCAGAGAATCTCAAAGAGGAGTTTCGTACGATTATTTAACTTTATATTAATATCTTTGAATAAAATTTCTTTTGTTGGTTACAAAATGATTAATATTCGATTAAATTGAATATTCTGGACTTTATAATTTTTGTATTTTATTCTTTCATGTTTGTCTGGAAATTTAGCATAAGGTAATAAAATGCATTATTATTCTCTGTTCTGCAGCGGTTCAGGCCATCAATTAACATCACTGCAGTGCCTCTGACGTAGAGGACTTAGAGTTCGAGTCCCGATGATAGCAGGATTTTCGACACTAGCTAGGTCGAATTCAGCCGCTGTGTAGAGGTAATTCTAGCTGCTCCGATGGATGGTTTTCCGTGGTTTCACCGATTAATTCCAGAAGAATAAACCAGAACTGTACTCGGGCCACGGACCGTGCGTCATCTTTCCTTCCTCTCCCTTGTCCCATCCTCACACTTACACCTACATACACCGCACGTGGCGGGAGACCAGTCGGGAATTTGAGTTTGCCTGATATATTTCGATGTATTTAGTGTCCTTTGACAGTTCACCAGCTGTTACGGTGTCATCCAATCGGGAGCTTGGAAGTCATTACTGGTGACATCATCACTATGGTGACGTTCAACCTCCAGGTCGAATGACACCGTAACAGCTGAGTTACGTAAACAGGCTCTAAATTTAAATCTAATTATATTTATTTATTTATTTACTTATTTATTTAACGTCAAAAAAACAGTTAAAAACTGCGTATGACGTGCTATGGGGAAAAGTGAATTGTGTGCACATTTTCAAAATTCTGTGATCCCTACACTAAGTCATATACTACTTAAATTTTGAATTTTGAAAGGGAGAAAAAAAAAAAAAAAAAAACTCCCATGTAATAAAATCTATTTTCAAGGATAAATAAGCAATAAATTTTGGCTCTTATTACTTCCTGCCGCGACAACATGGAAACGATAATTTGAATAATTGTATTTCCCACTGAATTCTAGAAGACGTGCACAGAAAATGAAGTTACATTTATGTCCAGAAGCAAAACAAGGGGCCATCTCAGCATTTGCTCAATGGATCAGGGAAACTGGACGAAAAACCTGATCGAGATGGGGGTCATTGACCCGGAGATACTTGGGAGATACTTGGCTGGCGTCGCTAACCGCCGGGTAGGTCGGCACCGGATCTCACTCTCCAGCGGGAAAAGATCGCCACGGTAAAAACACACACTACACTTACGGAACCAACGACCTTAGCACTTAACACTAATCAATCAATGAATCCAGATAATAATGATCCACTTACATGGGCAATGGCCGTGCCAGCGGCGCTCGTGCCACTGCTGCCAATCGCGAGGGGGCCACTCCATTTGGTCGCCGGGCAGTCGCTGCCAGTGGTGCCAATGGTGAATGTGGACGGAGCCGCCTTGGTGCTCCTTGCCGGGCTGTTCACGACGCCACTCGCACCAGCGCCGGCGAGGGCACGTGGGGGCGCCGACCTCCACGCCCGCAGCAGCGCTGGCTGAAGGTTGCGACCCCGCGCTCGGCTCCGGATCTTTCGTCTCTACCATCTTGCCAGAGGTTTATTAATCTGCACAACACAAAGCTCATTACTAGGCGGCGGATCTCGACGACCTAAAACATCAAAACTGATCAATAATATGCCCTTGAAACGTTTTAAAAATGACCCGAAAGCAAAGAAAAATTACGTAAAAAATGTGATCAAAACTAGTTCAGATGAACAACTCAAGCTGTTGGATGGGTTACTGATAAAATCGAGGCTTCTTCTATTCGTTGAAGTGAACTCGGCTTTCAAACGTTTGGTTTGAACTGTTCTTTACCAGAAATTCTGTCTTTAGTTATCCCGAAATCAGCTGAACCGCCAATGGCACTGGCAGGCGTTACAGGAACCTTAGATTACATACCCACAATGACTGATTTTACGACTTCTGAGAGAACAAATCGAAAACACCAGGTATCATTACTTAGGAATTCTGTGGAGAACATTTGTTGCACTACGTAAATATTATTTGAAGCAAGAACCATTAAAATGATATTAAAGTCGATGAAAACAGCCTTGAGTCTATCCACCGCATAATTACCAATTCACTTTTATAAGAAAGCACTTCAGTAAGCACTTTATAAGAAACGTCAAAAATTCAAACTGCGTAGTTTCAAACACGTTTTGAAGAAAGAACACTACAAGGTTTATCACACAAGCACACCACCCCTATCACAGTACTATGTAGTAATAGAGCTCCGGCAAGATACTAGGGTGAAATTGCCTCCCCTTATAATTCGCCTAACCACCCCTCGTCCCCTCCACCGTGGATTCCCCCCTCGCAGGAGCGGCGCGAAGTGCCGGTTTAAACGACTTCCTTAGGTTGTACCGTAGACTTCAACCAATGCCACAAAAAGTAACGGAATGTCAAAACATTGCATTATTCACATTTTTTTTCTAGCAGTTGTAAGGCTAAATATTTAATAAATACTTACCCACTGAATACGATGAAAATAAAGAATCGACAAAATGGATTTCACAACGCACGAGCAACCGATTCTCTCGTCCAGGCGTGCCGCCAACTGTCGTTTCCAGCGCCGGGAAGCGAATGTGCCCGCCGCAGACGGCGTGGTTGTTTTTAAAGAACCGCCGCGGCTGACGACACCGCAACCCAACGGCGGCGGCTGACGCAAGGACGCGCTCCGCGGCCTCATTGTCAAGGTCACTGCCCCCCTCCCTCCACCATCCGCCCACCTGCCTCGCCCGGACGCGACATAGTACTCCTGTAATCTGCAGATAGCGCCTTCGGAATTGCATCAGCTAACTAAGGATGCCACATCCTCTCGATGATTTTTTCAAAACATCCGTGTTTTTATATCAGCGATGGATTCAACGTACATTTTTTTAAGCCGGTGTTTTTAACAGCGATGTTTTGTATTCAATATTTTTACATGGTTGATATTTTATTTTGTAATGAAAAAAATATAACAAAAATCTGTAACATTTTTCAGATATCCATAAATTTGCCAGCTCCAATCTGCAGATAGCTCCTTCGGAATTGCATCAGCGAATAAGGAATTCTACATCCTCTGTATGTTTCTTTCAAAACATCCATGTTTTTATAATATCAGCGATTGATTTAACATAGATTTTTTTGAAGCCGGTGATTTTAACAGCGATGTTTTGTATCCAATATTTTTACGTCGTTGATATTTTGTTTTCTAATGAAAAAATCATCATAATAAAAATCAAAACATTCTCAGATCTTCATATTTTTGCCAGATCCCATAGCGTAGTAGTTATGTCGGTAGTCGCGAGCAACTTTTCGGTTTCTTTTAACAGTAGAACCAAAATATTACTTCAAGAATCTTAAAGAAGAGTACAATCTCGTCCTAAAGATACATTTTCATTGAAGAATTTGAAGCCATTAAGAAAATGGCGATTAAGCATTACTATAAATGCGAAATTCGAAGCTCTTTTTTACAGTAATCTATTGAGGTTTCGAAAAACTTCATTTGAAGTCATTTGAAGCACTTCCACTCACAAATTCAATAATGTATACAAATCGACGGAAATGTCCATATTATTGACGTGAACCAAATGTTACAAAAATTACATTTTTCTACAACTGACAATTTCTTTGCATCGCTAGCTGTACGTGAACTTCGTCATTTTTTAATCGCCATGAAAGAAAGATCGTTGCCAAGACTACTATCTTGTTACCGTGAAAAAAAGTCTTTTTTGCACGGCTTTAGTTTTTGTTATCTAAGATACTCTTAACTAATCATGGCCCTATAAAATGCATTTCTATATTGTCCGGAGTACCAGGCTTCTTTTTCTAATACAAGTTTACGAAACTATTTGTATTATATTTTTATGCAGTTGTAGAAAAAATGTTCATATTTCGTGTGTAAAGTTTCCGCCCTTTTCATGGTCTCGATTGAGACTTTTTGCCTCGACCTACGGTCTCGGCAAAAAATCTCAATCTCGACCATGAAAAAAACGGAAACTTCACACACTTAATATGAAAATAACTATTGTGCACATTACAGGCGGACGGGCGGACGGGCGGACGGGCGGACGGGCGGACGGGCGGACGGGCGGACGGGCGGACGGGCGGACGGGCGGACGGGCGGACGGGCGGACGGCGGACGGGCGGACGGGCGGACGGGCGGACGGGCGGACGGGCGGACGGGCGGACGGGCGGACGGGCGGACGGGCGGACGGGCGGACGGGCGGACGGGCGGACGGGCGGACGGGCGGACGGGCGGACGGGCGGACGGGCGGACGGGCGGACGGGCGGACGGGCGGACGGGCGGACGGGCGGACGGGCGGACGGGCGGACGGGCCGACGGGCGGACGGGCGGACGGGCGGACGGGCGGACGGGCGGACGGGCGGACGGGCCGACGGGCGGACGGGCGGACGGGCGGACGGGCGGACGGGCGGACGGGCGGACGGGCGGACGGGCGGACGGGCGGACGGGCGGACGGGCGGACGGGCGGAAAGAGGGGCACCAAAACGTATTTCCGTTGAAATCTCGTAATTGATTTTCCGCAGCATTACATAACTTTCACCATAGTACGTATATTATTCTGTATAAACGTACGTACACGGGAAAGAAATTAGCAATGACGTATCAGCAAAAAATAAAAAAATTTAAAAAAATTGTTGAAACTTCGAAAATAATTCTACAGAATTGTTATAAATACACTCTAAAATATTGAGGTGTTGAAATTTTTTAAAAATTGTTGAAACTTCGAAAATAATTCTACAGAATTGTTATAAATACACTCTAAAATATTGAGGTGTTTATGTTTTTTGTCGAGTATAGTTGAAAAAAGTGGTCGAAATATCTGTCAATATAATAGTTATGATTTTACAGGTTTGACTCATGTTGGATGACAACGTCTGTGCTGTGTTGCAGCATCACTAGTTATTTGCGTGATAGTTTTTTTTCTTCACGAGTCCTTGGCGCTATTTTGAGAATAGCTTGAAGGATCCTTCAAATACGTTTTCTGATGCAACCATACATGACTAAAAGATTTATTAAAATTTTAGAAGAACTTTTTAAACTTTACTAAAGACTTAAAGATTATTTTATAATAATGTTTTATGCCTTGTTTTTAATAATGTCTGATAATAATATCACATTATAGCAGAGACCCCAAAATTCCATCTCTGTTATTTTCCACTTTACTAAATTTGCTCCGATACTTCTCACATTTTAAGCTCTGTACTTTCGAAAATTGTTTTGAATGTTCTGGCTTTTGTTACTTTATTGCCTTACTATGTAGTTACATAGAAAACAGAGTGTATTGTAATGCTGTGGCAGAAATAGGCGATTTTTTGACAGAAAAACCCATATTAACTGGCCCAGCTAACAAAAAAGGGGGTATATTTTGTTCCTATATGAAGTAAATTACATCCTCTTAACACCTCTCTGAAAGAGCCTAGCCACCCGTTAATTACAATAATTTTAAATTAATTACATTAAATCCACACTAATTGTAAACAAGACCATCCTCCATTTTCCGCTGCATTCCAACATTCGAATTCCGACACCCTTCCTTCATCCGCGACTTCACCACCGATCCGTCTCGTAACTCGGCTCGACTTCGTCTGAAGAAGTTATATCTTCTGACCGCGTTGTTTTAAAAACAAAGGACGACTTGTTCATTACAATGTTCTTTCGTTTTTCTACTATTATTTACGTTAATCTCACTCAATAAACCTCGCGGTATTGTCACAATTTCCACAAAATGTTCCCAATTAATGACATTGTCCGTGGTCCATTTTAAAAATACTGGTTTCCTTTTATTTAATAAATAAATACAGTTTCTGTTCGTCCCCTTTTTATAGCATCTCACGGTTTTCTTTCAATTCTCTCAAATACCTCTTATCATTACGAAATCTATTTCCTATTGAACGGTACAACTTGGTGTCGTGTTTTTATCGTCAAAAATTGCCATAATTTTATTTGTTGCCTTCCCCAGAGTGTATTTTAATCTTCGCTTCCGACAATGTGAATAATTACGATTTATTAGTTTTCAGTAATGTACCTTCCTTTGTTTGTCCATGCTTTTGCATAGCAAATGAACCGTCCTCTTTCTAATAAAAAAAAAAAAAAACAAAAAACGTTGGACGCGTCTTAATAGACCGCCAATATATATATATATATATATATATATATATATATATATATATATATATATAAAATTTTTAATTAATTATAAACCCTTACCAGAAGCAAGTGTTACCTGACACAGTCATAGAAAATAAACCTCTTCTCACCATCCAATTCAATCACTAGTAGTCATGGTGTGTGTTGGTCTGGTGAAAGTGTATGTATGTTCCTCACTTCCTGTGAGGTGCCCTATTGTCAAGAATATGTAGCAGCTCTTTTAACTATATGTATTCTCTGTTAGTGGTTGCAAGATATGTAACTCATGTATAATTTTTTTTAAAAATATGTTCAACTGTATCTAGATAGTGTAATTGTATCTGACAAATTTTTGGTAACTTTATGTAACAGCGCTTGCTTCTTTCTCATTTTGTACAGCCCTGAGGATGGAAATACATTTTCCAAAACGTTGGCAAACGACAATGTTTTAAATTTATTTTTACTCCTACTGACCAAGCTCCGTTAACCTGACTTCAGTACATTATTTATCGTCGTTAAGAATTCTCTATGAAGTTTTTATGATTATATTGATAAACCAAATCATGCTTAGTGAATTGGGTTTATAATTGTTAACATTTGGATTGTTTAATATATTAAAGACGTGTCTGTAAAATATTGGCTTGTTACTAATCATTTCATGAAATGTTAGCCCATGCAAAGTGAGGAATTTGTATTTTTTCTTAAAACAATTATCTGTTATTTTTTCTATTATTTCCTTTATTTTAGTTTATTCTACACATGGCAAATGCATAAATTGTAAAAATAAAAATTATTACGAACTTTTTCAAAAATATCATCTTATCTACCTCTATTTTGGAGTATCCTTCAAATGTGCGAAAACATTAAAATACAATCCAGCAGTAAACATCAAATGAGAGTATTCATAAAGAAATTTGATCATTTTCTGAGTAACTTCAGTCTCATTAATATGATGAGAGATGTTTTCTGTTTAAGCAATGACAATTAATATTCAGATACTTCATTTGAACATCCTTTTAAATAGTGAAAATAGATAAAATATTTTATAGACAAAATTAATATAAATATTAATAAAATTAAATACTAATAAAATTAATATATCAAATAAACCTTTTTTTCACCTTTTGTTATATACTAAATTACTATTATCCTGTATACCTAATATTAAAAGAACAATCAAATAAAATCAATCTGATGTTCTGAATTGAAATAAATATTTCAAACTCCATGTATTAATATGTAAACTTCTTAAATTTGTAAGTTGTACATTTACAGAAATTCACACAAAATATCTTTATTTTCATATAGACCTATTCACTCAACATTATGAAACTGAAGATATTTAATTTCACATGAGTTGTCCTGAAAATGGTCACTTACCCTGTAGCAGCTAAAAATAAACATTAATAAGTTTTATGATGATAAAACTACTCATAAACACAGAATGACTGAGACAGAGATGTGGCTTATCACCCAGCCTTTACAACATACTAAAAGTTATGCACAGTCTTATTGCAAAGTCAACAAAACAAGGAAACCCCTAAATAAAAAATAAGCAATACAAACAATCTTTGCAGATGATGAAATAATATTCGCAGAGTCAGAAAATGAATTGCAAATTCATTTTCTGCCCATGAATTAAATAAATCTCTTTGAAAAAAATCAAAGTAGTGGCCTTTTGTGGAAACACAAGACATGATTGTCATTGACGAGTGAATTATCTTGTCGTGTCATCATCATCATCAAAGCATGTATTTAGGCAACAACATTAGGCAAAATTCTCAAGACCTGAAAACTGTAATTTTGAAATACAATGGAATAAGTGAATTAATTAAAAGGCATTTTAAAAAGATTGTGAACCAGAAAACCAAATTAAGGATCCACAAGCCTTTGTGCTATTATTTCTTATATCAATAATTCAGAAAACTGAATCTTCAAACAAATGAATAATTATCAAAGCAGGAAGCACCTCACATGATGTTCCTTAGATGCCTCTTTGACTGTTCTAGACTGGATTGATAGAGAAACGAAGAGATGAGGAAAAGACTCAAAACATCAAACAACAGAGGAAGGTTAAAAGAATTTGAAGAAACTAGTGGACTGCACAGCAAAAATGCTGCTAAACAAAACCACAAAAATGGTTTTCCAAAAAGGAACACACACATTGCTCAAGAACAAAAAATAAAATACTCTCTTATATCACTGTAATAAATGAAATATTTTAACAAAAACAGTCTTCACCCATATGGCAATAACAGAGTACAATATATAAACAGTTCAACAGTTCTTAACTTACCAAGAACATGTCAGGAAAACTTTTAAAAATAGCCTTTGATAACAAGAAATTATGTTGATGTTAATGGCTAGGAGTTGTATGTAATTACATATTTGCTTTTTATTACATACAATGAAAGTTTTTTCAAATGTTTAAAAAAATGGCTTTTTGAAATTATTTGAAACATATTTGATTATCGCTTTTTGTCCACATTTCCAGATTTAGTTATTTTCCCATATTCAAGTATATCTCTCATTTCTTAGCATATTTCAATAATTTATTTGCAATGTGTTTCATGTTGTAGCCTTTCAAAATTGTTTTTGGAAGATTTTTAATTTTAGTGCAATTTAAAGTGGCAAATCAAGTTCAAAGGCAGAACTGGATTGAAGTGCACTATATTTTTCAAATTTCAAGATGGGTTCGATCACTATTTCTGATGTTGAGCAGCATTGTAGCTAGTATAAAGCAATATTTAGAGAGTGCTTTGAAACCAACTTCTGTCTAAATAGCCAATTAGCAGTAAAGAATTAAGGAACTTACTTTCAGAATCACAACAGGCCTAACATACAGTTTATTTTATATACTTGATTAAATCTTGTTCTGCAGCAAAAACTAAAAAAAAATCATTCTTTGACTGTTTTATTTAAGTAATTTAAATATTTGATTAATACATTATTATCACTACTTTAATTTTTTTATTTAAATGATAGTCGACATTTAATTCCCTATTTTAAATATTTTTAGTCCTAAATATGTGCATTTTTAGGTAGAACATATTATTTTATATCAATCCTAAACTTGAAGATGTTTAATTGTTCTTCATTATCGTCATTTGGATTATTTGTTAAATGAGGGAGATGAGGAAGTGAAATGTGGGAGATGCATGGCACCCTGAAAATTTTCATTTTAGTCTTCTGAAATGTAGAATTTGTAATTGCAATGATTTGAAGGAAATGTAAAAATCAAGGCACTAATTAATGCAGAGGTTTCTCAGATGTCATTACAATGATATGGGGTTCAAGAACAGGACCAATGCGAGGATAGTACAATTCCATCTCCTCCCAGGACAATCCTACTGTCTTTGCTACTTAAGCTGGGTGAAACCCAGCGTGAAGCGTTTTACAGGTTTTGGCACTTTTCATTTTAAGTGTAATATTTATTTCCCTTCCAATTACCCTCCATCTAAGTCTTGAGGAACAAAGAATGTCAATTAGAGAGACTGGAAAGGGGGACCAACAGTATGCTTTATCACTAGAGACCAGAACTTTAGGCACTGAACATCTCTAAAATAGAAGGCAAAAAGGCACTTAAAGCTGCTAAAAGAGGCAAAATAAAATCATTAAAAAAAATTGAATTCATGATTACAATTTAACCCAACAGTATGGAACAATGGATTTCACAGCAATTTTAGATTACCCCATTAAATGCGCCCCCTCCCATTAGTTTTTGTAGTGGGGATTTTATTTAAGTTTCATGATTTCATTTGATGTAGGAAGAAATAAAAATAGTGATAAATTTATCTTTCATTAAGTCAAAAAATCAATGTTGTAAAATAATTATTTAACAATTGCATTTATAGATAACCATCTGAAAATCTGAATCTAACAATCTGATTCTGGGGGAAAAAAAGGAGAAGAAATGAAAAGGAGAAGAATTAGCCACTGCAATCAAGAGTAAATAGGTACTGCAATCCATGTTCCTCATCTCAAGACAGGTTGAAGAGGCAGGAACAGACCTGGATTCTTGAAGGGCATTTCAAAAATGTCTTCCTTTTATTTTCATTCACCTCCAAAAATAAACATCTCTTTTTTTCTGCAACACTGTGAAATGCAAGAGCTACACTAGTCACATGAAGCATAGGTGGGAACAATACTTGTAAAGCATTTACTGCTCTTTTTGTTCATGGTGCTGCATCAGGTAAAAGAAGTACCATATTGTTGAGTTGAATTTAATGGAGCCTTATTTACTAAAATGAATTTGTAAATAACTGTGCAATGGTTGAGAATATTGTATTTTTCTATACATTCAACATTGACAAAAAAAATGACCTCACTGATTAGCTTTCTAAAGAAGAGCTCACAGGAGTTACAACATCTTCTAAAAAATGATATGTGGCATCAGTTATCTTATCCAGACCTTCATTTTAGTTATGCTTGAATTTTTCTTATCATTGCATCATCTCACTGAGAGATTCACCAAGTGGATTCACTTAGCACATTTGTTTTGGTGTATTTTTCCAAAATAGTCTTAATGTTGGATATTTCAACATTTCTTCCCACCATTACATTGGTTCTAAGAATATGGGAAGAATGGATATTGTTAGGTTATTTTACACCATGCTGAAAAGTAAAACAATAATTGACCAATATCACTGGTAGAAAGATATTTTTCTCCCATTATTTCCATCGCCGTTAATGGGCATTAGGGGAAATTTGACAGGAAGAAATGAATAAAATCTGTTCTTCTTGACTTAAATTGTGAGAAAATATTTCACTCTTTACTGTTTATGAGACTGTTTACTTTTAAAATGAACTATTAACTTCTTTTTTTTTATGTTTTAAATTCTAACAAGGAATACAAAACACAAATTTAGGCAAAAATAGGAATTCATTTTTTAAAAAAAAGGCAAACTTGAAAATTGCTATTGGAACCACAAAGATATAATTAATTGAAACTTTTAATGTTTCAGCTATCATTTTTAGCTATCCAATATCAGGAAATCCTTTTTTGTCATTGTGCTTGAAACACAGCACATAATGTCTAATTTCTAGAATCTTCAATAATCACTTTATGAATAAAATTGATCACATTATTGCATACATGGCTAAAATATGCTTACCTATGCTGAATATATTTATCTGAATGACATTCTACACCATTCACTGCGTTAGAAGCAATTCTCAGGATTTTCTTTAGCTTTATAAGTTCATCCTTGCACTAAAAAAATGTGCATTGTAATTAATTTCAATTAATCTGTTTTTAATCACATTTAATTGTAATGAATTACAATTAATTACATTAATTAATAATTAATTATCTTTTTATGTAAATTTTTAATATAATTATCAAAAAATATTGTTTTTGCTTGAAAACTATTATGAATACTTTGAATAACACTATCCAAGACAACTTTAAAAAATTTTATTTTGTCAGGTTTTCCAGCACAATATTAAACCGAGCCTTTTTTCCCTTCTGATTCTTAAAATGGAATTCCCTTTTGAATTTCAATTTTAGGTTCAATATTCTCTTCATTTCCTTTTGCTCAACTTAATAAAGTTGTATGCAAGCCCTTCAGTTGACATCACATGGTTGTGTTACTCAGCTAAACATTTGTTTACGTTCAAGAGAATAAAATGTATTATGAATTTTTATCTTATCAGGGCATCATTACCATAGCACTAAATTTACAAAATTGTTACAATTGAGACTTACACCCAAATTGGGAGATACACCCATGCAGCTCAATTATAAGAAGGAAATGCACCATTCTATAGTATTAGTTTTCATGAAGAAGTCACTGTAGAAACCTGGGTTTTCAAAATGAGCAAAAGAGTCCGGTTCTCATCAGCACAATGAATAGCGATAACACAATAAGTGAAGAATGAAAAAAGTCTAAAGATGTAATTTTCAACAAGAAATTGTAAGATGTAGTACACACTATAAATTAAATGGCTAAACATTATACAATAAGGAGAAAAAACAAAAGATGATCTCATGCTTTTCTTGACAATATTCTGAATAGTAGGTAAATACATTTCCAAATACTGCGCCATTAATCATGACAAAACAATTCATTGCAGGGAATTAATATTCATTGCATGGAATTCATTGCATGGACTTCATTGCATGGACTGACATATCAATTAGTACTTCCAAAAACGGTCATCTTCAAATGGATTTACAAAGAGCTAAAACAAAACAGTAATGGAAAAAACAACATAACTGGGAGTCGAAATAAGGGTGAAACGTTGAAAGAAAAAGAAAAAGATTCACACAGGAGATGTTGTGTATGCCACATATTCACAATATCTTCAACTCTGAAATATTTTGAAAACTAATGTAAGTAGTGTGGTAATGTGATATGTTTCATACAGTTGCATTACATTTTTTTAAATGTAAGGTGCTATGCCAATGGTAAATGCCAATTATTTCAACAAAGTATTTCATCCAAATGACTTTATGAGATTCCATTATAATTTTACAAACCTGATAAAATATTTAAAAAATCTACTCCAAACAATTTTCTTAATAATAATAAATTATCCAAAATGATTATTTAAAATTGTGAAAAGCATAGAAAAACAATAGTCAGAAAAAAAGCCGATTAATTGAAAATCACATAAATATAATTAAATATATTTTATATGTTTTTAATTATCATTACTTGTATGCATAGGCCTAAGAGATCCAAGTATTGCATTCCAGTAGCAATAAGTGGTCCTCACAATCTCATGATTAGACCTTGGAATTTTAGACATAAAAAGGGATGATTTAGGCACCTAAAATATGTAACAAAATTATGAATTGAGGTACTATTGGGCATGAAAAGTTATGTTTTGGGCACTTAAAATAGGTTACAAAATGATTAAACCAGGCGTTTTAAAAATATTAAACATGGAGAGTTATATTTTTGCCATCCAACACTGATCACAATAGGGTTAAATTAGGCACTTTTAGTTTTTCAGGAAAGTGAAGTATTTTTATCTTTATGAGCAAGTTGTTTTATTCACTTTCATTTCTTTTTATTTCATTCATTCTTTTACACTTTTCATTCTCAACCTGCCAACAATGCAGTTGCACCGTGAATAGGTGCAGTTGCCTAAGAAGTGTATGCTGATTGGAGACGAGCATGAAACACACTTTATATTGTCTTATAGAGTTCCTTATGTTTGGTGTTGTGGGTGAGGAATATCAGTACCTAGTTGATTGCATATTTGATCGGGGATTATTCATGTTTAGGGAAATTTGGGAAAGTATTTGCATTTCAGTAAAACACATTTAAAAACTGAGTAATTAAAATATGATAATTCATCAAAATTTTGTGTTTTAGGCTAATTTAGGCAAAAAACAAATTAAAATAGCATTAACCACTGTTTTAGGATATTTTAGGCTCTATTAGATGCTTTCAGTAGATCAATTTTTTTGATGATTCATAAACATCTTCAATTATTTTCCACAACCTTCTAAAGAATCTAAATAGGCATTTGTCCTAAAATCTGAGGTCTACTCATGATACAGTATACATCACAAAACACAGCATGAAGACTGTGTGAAATCTTGAATAGCACACTAAAGAAAGGATGGAGTGTTCAGTAATTTTCTGTTGAGAATTATGAGTTCATAAAATTTCAATGGAATATTCTGGGTGAGAATTTCATAGTCGGGGCAAACTTTTTTTCCAGCATGTCAAGTCTCACAGTAAGTACCATTTATTTTCTACCATGGGTGACTCTGGCACATAAAATTTGATACAGGACATCAAAAGAAGTGTGTATCTCCTCAGAATTTTAGTTTAAGTCATGGGTCATTTTGTTATTGGTACAGTGAAGTTGGCAAAAGAGCATGTGGTAAATTAAAAAAAGGCAATTTATGTTGCAGCTATTCTTGAATTCAACAATTTATTATACATATTAGAAAATGTTGGCAGCTTGGGAGATCATTGTAGGAGATCATAGAGCAGTAGTGATGGCTAGCAATGTGCTTAATGGTCCTCTTTGCTAGGAATGGAACAGTAAGAAAACAGAGGACAACTACCTGTCAGTTCTGATGCATATTCATAATAGGATTAATTTCCTATGAATATTTAACTTTTTAACATATGAAGGATAACAAAACATTTCTGAGAACACCATGTTATTGTTTTACTATTGGAATATTATAAAACTAATAAATATCGTTATACTATGTTATACCAAAAGTATCTTTAGTAAAAAAATAAAATTAGAATAAAGCTTTGGATTGCATTTGAAAATACTGTGGGGAGGGGGCACTTGGCCTACAGCCAACAATGCCCGAGTTCCCTACTTCCCTCTTACAAAATATTGATTTGAACCTGTTCTTAAGATTCAACATTTGTGTCTTCCTCTTCATGCCAGAATACCTACATACATTTTCTATCAAAACTGTTACCATTGATATTGGTTCAGATGATTCTGATTGATGTGTTATTAATAAAAGAGGGGATGGCAGGAACGAAATTCATGTAAATGAATGAAATTCTTTTTTATCTCAAACTAAATGTAAAAAAAAACAACAAGTAAGCAATACATTAACCATGACTTGTATTTTAATAGTTGTGTTAATAATATTATATGATATGATATTATATGATAATAGTTGAAGTAATTTTACTCTTACAAATCACTGGTATACCCATGCAAGAACTCTCGCATGTTAAACCCCCACCCTCTTCTCTATTTTTCTATTTCCATATTAAGTCTGTGATATATTTTTTTCTTCAAGCCCTTCTTATCCTCCGTCACTTGTTCTGTATGTCTCCTTGTAATTGGTAACAATAAAATACACCCTTGTCAATACAAACTATTCTTCTTTAATATTATTACTGAGCAGAGAGATACGTCTGTGTAATTCAGTCACAAAGATAATATAGGAGATGATGATGATGATAAAGAATCATATATTTATAAACATTTTAAGTTGTTTTTTTTTATAAACATACATCTAAATCTGGAATAACACTGAAAAATTGTTTTATCATCCCAAACAAGTTGCTAAACTGATATGCAAGAGAAATTTTAAATTAAAGTGAATGAGGTAATAAATCTCTAACATATTCAGGCCTCTATAAAATTACATTATTAGTAGAATTGAAGTGAATGATTCTTTTATAAATTCGAATTTACAGTTAACTAAATAAGAAAACAATTTTCTCTGAGAATCAGAAAGAAAAGTTGTACTTATTCATTATTTAAAGAAATAATCACTATTTTTTAAATCTTTTTACATGTTCAACATATTGTACAAATGACACTTGTTTGTAAAAATGAATAACCATAACTAAATTTTATATGATCAGTGCATCATTTATGGAGATCTGCAAAGTTATTAGGTGAATTTAAACTCAGTAAATTTAATTATAAAACAGGATGGTCATCCAGACAGTAAAGCAGTATTTCTCAAGCATTTTGTTCTTAATAATTTTTGTATTTTACAGATTTTTACAATTGAAATAGTATCATTGTTTTAGGGAGCTATACACATTATAGTATTAGTTTATCAAGGATAATTTAACGAGATTATTCTCATAACGTTCAGGCCCACAAGTTCTTTTAACAATGGATTCTGTTAATTTTGAAAAGAATGAAAAGGCTTTTAAAGCCAAATGAACACATACTAACGATGGGCAAAGGTGCTCTTGACTTATGTTTTGCTCAGTCCTCCATAGAATGCTCCTGCCATTACAACTTTGATTTACAAGGTCGGGAGCATATTTCTTCCAAATTTACACGTTTAAACCTAATCAGAAAAACATATGTAGGAGCCACATGTTAATCAGATTAGAGGTCATCCATAAATTGCATAACTCTAGAGAGAGGAGGTTTGAGACAGCATGATACTGCATTATATGGGGACAGCGGGTGTTTAGTATTACATAACATTGATTTTCTTAAACATTTTTCAACATTTGCTGAAATGATTACTTTTTCTGACTTATACAAAAATATTAACTAATTTATTTGTTATAAAAATATAAACGTTATTATGTATACATTTTTACAATAAATGGAAATATTTATTCATTTTTTATTGAATCTGTATAAACCAATAACTTGGCGCAATAGGCTCTCGCCAATTATACGATTTAACGACGGCATGTGCACGACTTGTGATTAGACATTTTCACGGCTATGCTTCCTTCCTTCACTCAAAAATTACTTCGAATCTTATTACGTGCAGTCAGCATCGCGAACTAATTCCGACTTCAATTTTCATAAATTTTAATATGTAACAGAAATAAAATTCATACAAATTGCTTTTATAATTTTCAAGTAAAGCTCTACTTGGAGGGGAGGGCAGCCGCAGGCGTTACGAAATTATTTAGGGGGGTCAAGCGCGCGTTACAGGAAGGTAATTCAAAATACTCCAATTTTGCAGTACGTAATTAACGATGGCTCCTCGCACTACCTACCTCTGGATTCTTCTGTTCAACTTACAGATTTCAAGGAAGTTTTCTTTTCCTCTTTCTTTATGCGTTCAATTTTTTAATATATTTATTCGTTAATACTATTCTGCACAAACATGGACAAATCGTACATGCATTATCCGAATATATTAGATGTTCATCTGCATTATACATCTTTTTGTTCTGTACATCTCGTGATTACTCTAAAATTTCTGACTGAGCAGAACAATGGGCGAGATACACTGACATATAGAACCTCTATTTCTCAGACACTCCCTGCATTTTACTCAGTTGTGCATAGTCAAAACGTGTCAAACCATTCTCACTTGTTTCAAAGCCATCAATCACAGCACTTAATGGTAAACTTGATTGCACGGAAATGCCATGGCGTCCCACGAAACTCAAGCACACGCATATTAATCCAAACAAGGGCAGGGCAAGCCCATCCCGAGGGTCACTGCAAACGGGCCCAATCAGCAGTACTTTCGAGAGGCTGCATCCGCCGCTGGCGAAGCATTGGTTTAAATGGAGCTATACGATCAGCGCAGTGAAGAGTAGTGGCGCACTTCCTCTCCACCTCCAGCAGAATACAATTCTAAATGGCAGCCTTCACACTAGACCACTCGGAAGCTCCACTGAGCATAGTATGTTGATTGCCATGCGGCCTCCGACGTCCACAGCGATGACTGACGAGTCCTTCCTTTCCCACGATGAGTGGCGTTGATCGGTGGCTGTGTGTGAAGGGGCCAGGCGCTTCAGAACGGCTTTGTGTGAAGGCGCGCACGGACGCTGAAGCCGTGTGTGGACTCATTCCAGCATGGGCTGCGGCCTGTGGACGCGCACCAGCCAGACCACCCCGCGGCACACCGCCATGGCCACCAGGAAGAGCAGCCCTCCGGCCAGGGAGAAGCGGCCGGCGCCCTTGCCCCACGGCGCCTCGCCGAACACCCACGGCGGCGCCCACGCCCCCGAGTGCGAGCAGCACGCTGCGGACACGAATGCAGTGACACACCTGGCAATGGTTGGTTGGTTGGTTGGATGGTTGGTTGGATGGTTAGATGGTTAGATGGTTAGATGGTTAGATGGTTAGATGGTTAGATGGTTAGATGGTTAGATGGTTAGATGGTTAGATGGTTAGATGGTTAGATGGTTAGATGGTTAGATGGTTAGATGGTTAGATGGTTAGATGGTTAGATGGTTAGATGGTTAAATGGTTAGATGGTTAGATGGTTAGATGGTTGGTTGGTTGGATGGTTGGTTGGATGGTTGGTTGGATGGTTGGTTGGTTGGATGGTTGGTTGGTTGGATGGTTGGATGGTTAGTGATTCCGGGCACGCCAACAACTAGGTCATAGGTCCTGTAAGTGTAGTGCGTGTTTTCACCGTGAGGTGGCGGTGATCTTCCCCCGCTGGATGGGGAGATCCGGCGCCGACCTCCCGTCGGCCAGTGAGGTTTCCCTCAACCAGGTACCTTCTACCAGCGGGGCACCGCCCCAGCCGGGACAAGCTCTAAGCTCCCGACCGGTCTCCCGACATGAGTGTAAGTGTAAGTAGGGGGTGAGGATAGGACAAGGAAGAGGAAGGAAAGATCGCGCGCTGTCCGTGGCCCGTTTGTTAGGATACTGTTCCGGCATTCGCCTGGTGTTGATCGGAGAATCGACAGAAAACTACAGATTAGAGCATCCGGCCTCTAGAATTCTCCTCCAGACAGCGACTAAATTCGAACAGAAAATCCTGCCACGGCCATGACTCGAATTCTATAACCCCTCTGTCAGAGTTGCTGCTGAGACAACGACAATGCTGGTTCTAATCTAACTAAGCCGGTTTTGCTTTCTTGGAGGTGTTCGATTTAAGTATACATGCTCTACGATAGTATCTATAGTTCTAGGGAAAGGAGTTCTGTAAAGGAGATTGTAACCAAATTATGGATTTCTCTGAAGTTCATACGGCTACTTCTATTGTTCAATCTCATTTTTCCATGTTCGCTTCTTTGCCATAATGAACAGAAGGTGTGTTTGATTTTCTCAAGCTTCGTCAATTGTATAAAAACGAAAGAAATTTCATTGGTTACTATTTGAATATTAGTTTCATTAAATTATTACACAATTATATTCCACGTCGCTAACAACAACTATGGTTCTTCGATTGATGTGGTTTGGTTATACTAGTGAGCGAACTACATAAATGAGCGTTTTTTCACCTTTGTGTTAATTATGAACATCTCCAAATTATTGTGGAGGAGCACAATTCAAAAGATCAAATACCGGGGTGTCAATAGATCAAGTACCAAGTATCATGTTACCGGGATGTCTCCTCCCGACCGGTCTCCCGGCATGAGTGTAAGTGTAAGTAAGGGATGAGGATAGGACAAGGAAGAGGAAGGAAAGATAGCCCATAAACAAAAAAATATTGGAGGGACGCAGCCCCCTCCCCCCGGTGGGGAGGGATGCGGTGCTAGTCAGGTTCATCTTACATAACCAATAGGTTCTTTGAGAGAGGCTTCGATGTGGATTACTGCATGAAAAAGTTTGACATAAATTCAATTTAGTTACGAATTTTCGACGGTGACCAACACGAATCTTCCCTCTCAACATTCAAGTTTGCCGTGTTAATGTCGGTGGTAGAGATGCAGACTAGGAAACTTAAAGAAACGTAACGAAATGTCATATATCGAAAACGAACTATGCCTTTAATATTTCTGGTATAACGAATTAAAAAAAAAAGTTAACAGCGTGAAATGGCCAATCCGAATGTATAGTTGACGTTTTTTGAAATGTTAGTGTGTGTTATATTGGACACTTCAAAACACTCCGTGCTCTGGCAGTGGGGGCGCCAAAAGAAAGTAAGAAATCTGGGGCAGTAAATATTTGGTGAGCATTAATTACAACATACAATATTAAAAATAATTAGTATACTTCAACCACAGTTAAGTTCAAAATTATTTTCATGACAATTCTAATTTTTTATAACAACTTATAACAATTATAAATGATGATAAATCCACATACATTATTCTTTAGTTAGGAGTTGATGCTTCATTCTTCCTGCGAGCTTTTATTAGCGGTTAGTTTGAATTATAAGTAAAAACATTTGTATGTTTTGAATGGAAAAAAATATTGAGGCCCCAATTATATTGGTGCCTGGGATTTCTCCGTTGGCTGGCGAGATCCGACGCCGCCCTACGTCAGTTTGCGGGGATTTTCCTCACCAGGTATCTCCCACCAGCCTAGCACCGCCTCAGTCAGAACGAGCTCTAAGCTCCCGACTGTACTCCCAGCATATGTGGTAGTGTAGTGCATGCAAGTTTAAGTGTCTGAGGCATGAGGATAGGTCAAGGATGTGGAAGGGAAGATCGCGCGCTGTCCGTGGACCGTTTGTTAAGGAACTGCTCCGGCATTCGCCTGGTGTTAATCGGCGAAACCACAGAAAACTACCGATCAGAGCAGCCAACCGCTAGGATTCTTCTCCAGACAGTGACTGAACTCGACCTACACTGCGGATTTCACAGAGCTGCGTTTGAAGTAAATCAGCTGTTACGGTGTCATCCAATCTGAAGGCGGAACGCCACCATTATGACGTCACTGTAGTGACATGTAAGGTCCCGATTGCACGGCACTGTAACAACTGATCAAATGTCAGCCGCAGCAAAGTAAAAACCGCGGCCAGTGTGGAACATCCTGCCCCTGTCAGGTTTGGATCCCCAGGACCTCCAAGTGAGAGGCTCTGCAAAGGGGGGCGTGGCCGTACTTACGCGCTCGTCTGCCGCGCCGCGCGTGCCTTGGCTGCCAGAGCTGCCAGGGCGCCTCGCCCCCGCAGCAGCCGTGCTCGCTCCACACGTGGTAGTGGTGCTCGTGCACGTGGTAGTGGCGCACGGCCCCCGAGGGGAAGTCCCCGGGCAGCGAGAGGCGGCGGCGTAGCTGGGGCACCGCTTCGGCTGCCGCTTCCGCCTCCGCCTCCGCGTCCGCCTCCGCGGTCGGGGCCCTGGCGGCGGGGGCGGGGCCGGAGCCGGGGGCGGGGCCGGGGGCGGGGCCGGGGGCGGGCCCCGCCGCCGGTGCGCTCGCCGCTTCCTCTGCGGACATCGCTCCCCCTGGCCGCTCCTGGAAGCAAGGAAGGAATTTCATATTCAATTTGGCTCCTTCCTTTGTGGATAGCCCACCAAGCTTCCTAGTTACCGAGTTGACATGTAAAGGAATACAGAAGCAGGTGGATAACAGATGCTACTAAAAAGACTGCTCTTTCATTTTTCCCGGGCATGAGCTCTTTGATGTAAGGAGTGTCTGGAGAACTCGCAAAGGAGTGAGAACAGATACATATATTTGCTACAGAGAAAAGCACACCACAAGCATTAATCATAATGAATGATGAATTCAATTTTAACCTTCATTTTGTTTTCATTGCATCTTTCTCTGTGTGTTCCCGTACTAGCACCTCAGGCCTTAATTTTCTTTGAATAAAGCATATTTTTTCGACTCTTCAACCAATGCTAACAAAAATATTTATATTAATTTTACGAACATTCCTCTAAAAAATAGTCGTTTTATCGGCTTATGACATCTTTTTGTACTTCATTAATTATGTCTGAGCCAACCTTTCTACACGAGACGTGATTAAACGAAGAATTAGTCAGAATTAGTTGACTATGAACAATAAACTTGGGGACAATTTTAGAGTGAAGAAGGAACGCATGACGTGAAAATGTTTGACAACAAAATCATTCACACGCCCTCGTAGATGTCGCATGGGGAGAGTCTACTGCGCCCATTTCATTGGATTATTGAATTTAGATCAGTTTAGAGTATTTTCTTCGTAACCCTACAGATACAATTAAATATTAATGAAAATTATTTCCATTTATTGTAACAGTTTTTTAATGTTTCAGAAGAAAGTAATTGTTTCAGTACCTGTTGAAAAAAGTGTTATGTAGCACTAAGCTAACGCCCCCTACCCCTATGTAACGCAGCATAACGCTACCTCAAACCCCCTCCCCCCGTGCTTGGCGTTACGTACTTTATGGACGACCACCTATTAGTAGGGGTGGATATTGATGACCTAAAACATCACCAAAAATGATCCATAAAATGCTCTTAAAATGTTTTTAAAATGCCCCAAAAGCAAAGAAATATGACGTAAAAAATGGGATCAAAACCTGTTTAGATGAACAACTCAAGCTGTTAGATACGTTACTGATGTAATCGAGGCTTCTTCTATTCGTTCAAGTGAACTCAGCTCGCAAACTTTGGGTTTGGATAGTTCGTTACCAGAAAATCTCTGTCTTTAGTTTTCCTGATATCCGTTGAACAGACAATGGCATCGATAGGCGTCACAGGATCCTTAGTTTATATACTAACAAAACCGCTGACATTTCAAATTCTGAGCGAAGAAATCGAATAGGCTACTCAGGAAATCAGTGGAGAAAATTTGTTGCATGTCGTGAATATTATTTGAAGCAACTACCATTAAAATGAGATTAAAATCGATTAAATAAGCGAAAATGCATTAAAAATGACGAGAAAAGGTAAAAAATTACTCTAGTCGAAATCGACGAAAAATGCAAAAAATGACATATAAAAATGAGCCATTTTCTTTTTGTCATAACATAAAATTAATTTCTTTACTAAACGGCGTTTATCTAAAGTGAAAAGAAAAAAGTCATTTTATTAAACGCCATCCTCTACTTATTAGCTTTTGTCAACAATGCTCGTCGCAAACATTTATTCACAATTCAAGTAATATTCGTGAGGGGTGGGGGTAAGTATAACGGAGCTCAACAAAACGTGCTCGTGTAATACTGCGTCTTCTTACCCAAGCTACGTGAGCGCAAACCTCCTTCTTCGTCTCCGGGTCGCACCGCTGCGAATGCCGCCTTTCCGCTCTCTTCCTCGCCGTTCCGCTCTCGCTCGCGACTCGCTGTGCCGCGGCGGGCGGCCGCTTCGGGCTATATGTGGCTCCGCACGGTTGCAGCAGCGGCGGCGGAGGCGTCTGACGCAACGCGGTTCAGGGTCCGAACTCCCACCGCTCCTCTTCACGCCCACACGCTCGAGATAAGGCCGCGCACCTGAGCTCAGCTGCCGGAGAATTCGCGACAAGCACTTTGCAGTGTGTGCCTCCGGGCACCAAAATTGTCTCATCAGTAGAGCCCGGATTTTTATATAATTACATATTTTTTGCCTTTCTCTAAATTGAAATCTTGACATTCTCAAAATTGAAATCTTGGCGAATCGTCGCCATCCTAAAACAAAATCTTTTTTTTTCTTTACATATTTTTGCGTATTTAGCACTATATTACATATTTTACATTTTTTGCTATTTTCACAAAATATTTTTTAATATATCAATTTACTTCAATTTTATTTCATTTTTTATGAAAAAGGTATTTTTTTTTTAAATCAGAATTTTTTCCTACATAAATACTAAGTGCTGTCGACTCGAGGTGCGCTACGTTAAGACGCGGTCTGATGAAACGGTCCGGCGCACCTGCTTCAGTTAGGTCAGTGATGGGAAGTGCGCGAATGAGATCATTTTTACCTTTAGATGTCGAAAGTATTATGGACGTCGCGTTTCGTGATCTTTAACTTTAATTTACAAACAGCGCATGTATCGCGTGAAAACCAGCAACTGCCGTCAGCAGTGCCTGACTGACTTATGTGCGCCCTAGGCTGTCAAATGTTTTAGAGTCCTTTTAATTTGCTTTTTTCTAAACATTAAAGATATTTATAATACTTTGAAAAAAGAATTGTTGTACGATATTTGTAACCGACGGAAATATTGTGTACGTAAAAATAATTGATTATACTTAAACTTATAAATAATTCTCACCTCGATATTGATTTAATAAATATACGATAATTTTGTGTTCATTTTATCTGTATATATCAATGGATATATTTGATTAATTAACTCTTTCTTTTGTTACAAATTTCGCCTTATGAAATTTTGCATCCACTGAAATTCGCCCGCCCCCAAAAATTGCGCGCCCCAGGCTGCAGCCTACTCAGCCTTTTATATTGGTTGACATTACAGTGCTCAGTTTACATATGAACTGTGCAAATGTTTGATGATCTTAATCTATCTTATACTAACTTAAACTAACTTAAAATTATACACTTACAATTATTAAAAAAAATATAGCGGGAGAGGAAGTAGGAAGCACCTCAGATAAGTATTATTCCAGGTTTGCGAACATTTTATAGAATGAATGAAGTGGGTATCTGTTATTAATTCTTGTTGGATATTTGGAGTTTTTTCCAATTTATAGACGGATGATGCTTGTATTTGGGGAAGGTTTGTATAAAAATTGTGTGCGAGGAAGGCTATTTGATTTTTTATTGTGTTTATATTCATTTCATTATGCAGTTGGTTGTTAGTGATGAACCAAAGTGCTTTTGTGATTAATCTTAGGATTTTATTTTGGACCACTTGCATTTTGTTTAGGTTTGTATTGGCAGCGTTGGTCCAGATGGGGCAAGCATAAAGTAGAGTCGGCCGGATTATTGACTTGTAGAGTAATAGTGCATTAGATGAGGAGAGGTGACTGTGTTGATTCAGTAAGGGTCGTAGTTGAATTAGTTTAGTTTTGGCTTGCTAAGGTTTTACCTCTATATGTTGTTCCAGTTGAGTCGAGTATCGAAGTTTAAGCCCAAGTATTTTATTGTTTTGATTGTTGGTGTCCAATTGATGGTGTTATTTATGAAGAGTGGAAGAGGGTGTGTGAATGGTTTTAATGTGAGTATTTTTGCTACAGATTTTGTTGCGTTCAACTTTATTTTCCAGATATTAGTTCAATTTGCAAGTAAATTTAAATGATTTTGAAGAGTTGTTAAAGAGTTCCCTGAGAAGTAGAGTGCAGTGTCATCGGCAAATTGAGCAGTGTTTATTTGTGCTGAAATAGGAATATCTGCGGTGTATATATTGAACAACAAGGAGGAAAGTGGTGAACCTTGGGGAACCCCAGCAGCAAGTTTCCTTGAATTAGAACACTGACCTTCAACTGACACTGAAAAAGTTCTATTTTTGATATAGCTAAGAATAACAAATAATAGGTATTTGGGTGTACCTATTGAAATTAATTTAAAATAGAGAGCTGGATGCCATATTCTGTCGAATGCTTGCGAGTTGTCTACAAAAGAAGCTATGGTATGTTGTCCCTTTTAGAATACAGTGTGAATGTGTTCCGTAAGCCATAGTAGTTGCTGGGTGGTAGAGTATTGTGATTTGAAGCCTAACTGATGCTGAGGTATAGTGTTTGTTTTCTTGATATGTTTGTTCAATCTGATGGGTATTAATTTCTCTAAGAGTTTTGATATTATAGGTAGCAGGCTGATAGGTCTGTAATTTTCTGCTTTTTAGTGATTCTTGTTTGGTTTAGCTATTGGGTGAATGACCGAGTGTTCCATATTTGAGGAAAATACCCTGTTCTCAAAATAGAATTGTAAATATTATTTAAAAAGGCAATGGCGTTCTCCGGTAGATTTTTTAAAATGATTGTATTGATCCGATCGTGACCTGGTGCTTTTTTATTTGGCATGTCCTTCATTATTTTTCTAATTTCATTAGGGGATATGAATTGTATTGGGTGGGGAACATTATATAGGGGAGCATTGAACATTTTCAGAATTTCATCGTGTTTGGAATTTTTAGGGGAATTGTTGGGGGTCATTGTGTCAACAAAGTGGGAGGCTAGTATTTCAGCCTTTTCCCTTGGGGAGTATTTTTTACCATCACTAATTGCTAATGGGGGAACACTTGTTCTTTTTTGTAATAGTTTCCTGGTAAATTGCCTTAGTGAGTTGTTTTTAGTACTTAAGTTATTAATATAGAAATTGTATTGTTCTTGTTTAAATTTGTTAAGAACCTTTTTACAAATATTATTTAACATATTTAGTTCTTTTTTTAAAGAAGGAAGTCTTAAGGAATTCCAAAGTCATCTTGTTTTATTTATTATTCGAATTAAGTTAATTTCATTAGATGGGAGCGGTTTATGTAGTGTTTTGTTAGTATCTAACCTTTTATCAATATGACTGTTGTTAATTGTACTGATTATTATGTTGTTGAGGGTCGTGATGGCTTGGTTACTTTCTTGGGGAAAATTCAAGTTGTGAAACGAAGGTATGGACATTTTTACAGTTCCTTTAAAGTACTTCCAATTAATGTTGTAAGTATTTAAGGTGGGTGGGGGAGATGGGGGAGGTTTTTCTACGCGAGTTAATATTATTACTGGTAAATGATCTGATTATAGTTCATGATACGTTGTAGATATGAATTGTGTTTTAATATTTGTGACTGCTATGTCAAGTACGTCTGGACTTTTGTTTGTATCATATGGGAAGTACGTGGGTTCGATTGGTGCTAATATATTGAGATTTAGGTTCCTTTCTATGTTGTATAAGTATTTGCCAGCGGGATTCGTAGACCGACATCCCCATGAGGTATATTTGGAGTTTAGATCACCTGCAATAATGAATGGACATGGTAGTTGTAATAATGTGGAGACGTTGCTGTTATTGATTTTTATATTTGGAGGTTTAAATGCAGTCACTATTGTTAATGTCCTGTTATTATTATACTTTACATTTATTCCTGCCTTTTTTCGAGACCGGGCGTTTGTTGTAGAGTAATCTGGTGATATGGTATGCTGTTTTTTATTAATATTATGACACCTCCTCCTTTTGAGTTTTGTCTGTCTTTTTTGGTGGTTTTGTATCCCTGTAGAAAAAATGGCGATTCTGGGTTGAGATGCGATTCTGTGATGCATGCTATATCAATTCTGTTAGCATGTAGGAAGTGTTGTAATTCGGCTTTTTTGTTGATAATGACGTTGGCATTCAGTATAATTACATCATTATGGTGAACCATAATTGTTGTTTAGTGACACAGCAATTGAGTGTTGGATATTCTGAATAATTGTTGGTATTAATGAATTTATAAAATTAATAATGTGGTAGGTTATAAACTGAGTGATGTTTTGTATGAATGGATTACCAATATTGAAGTTGTTGTAGTTTATATTTGCGTGTTGGTTGTTATATTGTTGCTGTTGATGCTGATTTGTGTTTGTTGTGTTTCGTTGGTGGTTGTTATTTGTCGTCTTTGCGAAATTAGGTATATTGTTGGTTGGAGCTAGTATTGGAAAATTTACCGCGATTCAATATTTTGAGTTGCGGGGGAATAGGATTGTCCCCATGTCTAACATTTGGATTATTTCTTTTGCTTTCCAACATTTTTCGATAGTATGGACATTCTACTGATCTGAGGTCAGCCATATACTTCCCTAGACAAAGTTTACAAGTTGGGGGGGGGGGAGTTCTTTTGTTCACAGTTTGCTGATAGGTGATCACCTGCAATAAACACGCACGAAATTGTATGATTACATTTGTTTTTACTGTGTCCAAAGTCTAAACACCGGTAACATTGAAGGGGGCACTTGGATTTCTTTCTTTCTGGTTTCACTATGTTCACTGGTGTCACTACTGCCACTACTGGGATGGGAGAATTGTTTTTGTATAGTCGAGTAACTTTTGTAGCAGAATTGAATTTGCTATTTCAACTAAGATTTCATTTTCTGTGATTGAAGGATGAATCTTTTTTTATTACTATTGAACATTTTTTACTAATTTTATCCGAATACATGTGAAATTGTTTGTTGGTGGCCAGAAAATATTTAACTACTTTTCGGAAGTCGGTCACTGACTGGAATTGGATTCGAATCTTTTGATTCTTGAATTCTGTGGTGAAGTTGCATAAGACGTTAGTTTGTACTTCATTCACGAGGGTAACTTGATTTTCAAAGTTTGTAACAAAAATAGGTGGGATTTTATGTTCTTCACTTAGATCCTCTGGGATCTCTTCGTTTAACCAACTAAATCTGTTCTTGATTTCTACATTGTACTGACTTTGTAAGTTCGACCCTGCCAAAGGCGGAGTCTCTGTTATCACTGTCGTTATCGCTGGCTCGCTTTCCTTGCGACATTACCTTGTTCTGTTGTGACTGCATTTGTTGCTCGTTTGGCCTGATGCTCCGGTCCCGAATTGGTTGTTGTTGCTAGCATTTGGTTGAAGATGGTATGGAATGTCGGAGTATTCCATGTTGTCCGTGAAGTTCACTTTGCCTTCGTCGGGAAGCACATCAGATGAACCTTCCAAATTATATATCGAATTTAGGGCTTCGCTGACCATTCACCCTGTGCTGGATAAATCAGTGTTGTTCATTCAACTACTAAAGCACTAGTAGTTATAAATGCGACCACTAAGTACTGTTTAGTACACTAAGTCACCACTGTTTTCTAAAGTTCCTAGCGATGTTGAATTACACTTTCACACTAAACGACTGCTGCTGCTAAACGAAAGCTGCTGGTAGCGGAGCGACTGCTCTGGCCCGCAGCTGAAGCGAGAGCCTACTCAGCCTGTTCGGTAATCTGGCAGTGGCCGTCCGACTCTTGGCCTGTATTCTCCACGACCTTGAAGACCCCTCGCTTTAGCTAGTGCTGTCGCCCTCCGCTTCGACTACCGGTGGCAGCTCTTTCCTCCCTATCCGCCTTTGTAATGAGCCTTGGAATAGTGTATAAAAATGCCTGGTACTGGCTTGCATAGTTGTGCGCTCTTTTAGCCACTTTGCAAACCACTCGGGTGCTTTTTTTTCACAGTCCACTAGATTGTGTTTCAATATTTGTTTTGAAATCTCAAGGAGTGTCGCATCCAGGTGGAGTTGGTTGGAAAGAAACATACGGTGGCAATTATTGGTAACTTACCTCACTACTTTATACCCAATACTGTATTTTGAGAAAACGTTTACTAGTAAAGAATTACTTGAAGTTTTGAAGCTCAAGTAACACCAAAAGCGCTTTCCTGTGACCCCAAGATCGTCGAATTTGGATCAGTAGTTCTCACGTAAGAGGGAACGATAGAATCAATATTATACATAAACAACAACGACAACAACAACAATAACGTAGATCGGCCAGTCCGGATAGCCGAGATCGCTAAGTAGTGCCGTGGTGATCTCGGACGGAGGGATCGCGAGTTCGAGTCCCACCTCGGGCATGGGTGTGTTTGCGTACGTCTGTGTGTGCCGTCCATTCATCCAGCAGTATCATCATCATTCCATTTTCCATCCCCCCCAGGAGTAACAAGCCTGGGGTATAAAAATCGTATTTAGCCTAATGCTGATCCCCCTGATTAGTTACATGCAAGACTTGCAACGTGATAATAATACTGAGTCAGTGCATGTCCTGCGTGGTACAAGATGGCCTATTCGCACGAATAATTATTATTATGATAATAATAATAATAAACAATAACGGTGTTACAATAAAACGTATTTTCTCGTAATTTTAGTAAAGGTTACGTAAAATTATAATAATAAATATTATGATCCGTACTAGTTGAAACTACAAAAGTGTTTCCAAGCAGCAAACATTTTTTCAAGGATTGGATTTCGAACTTACGCGTGTAAGCTCCGCTTGCAACAGACTTTTCTCCTACTACGTTGCGATCGAAGAACGCTCGTAACGCATTTAAAAAAATAACGTTTCGAATTAACGTAATTTCATAGATTTTAATGAAGATTCTACCTGTTCCGCATTACATCAATTCTTTTCGTAAAAAGAAATTAAAGGAAAAAGTTGTACCGGTTTTTGGTTTGGTTTGTTTTTTTCGTGTTTCCGGGCGCTTCAACTGCTTTGGTCATTAGTCCCGTTAGTGCAGTGCATTTTTTCTCGGGAGTTGGCGGTGATCTTCGCTGGATGGCGAGATCCGGCGCCGACCTACCGTCGGCTAGAGGGGTTTCCCCTAACCAGGACTCTCCCACCAGCGGGGCACCGCCCTATCCGGGACAAGCACTAAGCTCCCGACCAGTCTCCCGGAATATGTGGTAGTGTAGTGCATGTTAGTGTGTGTGTGTAAGGAGGAGAGGATAGGAAGGACAGATCGCGCGCGGTCCGTGGCCCGTTTGGTAGGGTACTGCTCCGGCATTCGCCTGGTGTTGATCGGAGAAACCACGGAAAACTACCGATGAGAGCAGCCGGCCGCTAGAATTCTCCTCCAGACAGCGACTGAATTCAACCTAGCTGAAAAGCTAGTGTCGGAAATCCTGCCGCCGCCAGGACTCGAACCTAGGACCTCCCGGTCAGAGGCGCTGCAGTGACATCAGTTGATACACTGAGCTACCGCTCCCGCTTCCACCAGTTTTTGAGAAAATCTTCCTTGAGTATTTTTTGTCACTATTTCACTAAAAATTCACATGACATTTGTCACTTCAAAAAATGATACATGACATTATTAAAAATATCTAATTTCTAAGAACAGTTTGATTAAGAAAAAATTCAATTTTCAAAAGTGTTGTCTTAGGGGGTTCAAAAAAAGTTGAAATTTTCGAAAATTCAGTGATTTAATAAAGACCGGATCTGCGTCATTTTTATAATCGCACTTTGCTCTATTCGAGAAAAAAAAAACACAATATTTATTTTGAAACAATTGTGTGAGTTATTTAGAAACAAATTCATTGAAGTTCCCCTTAAACTGAAAAGATCCGTTCCAAATTCGTAGAGCATCGAGCTGGGCCAGAACGATTGGGTAATATCCGTTTTGGAGAAAATCCTTTGAACAGTTTAGGCTACCTTTGTTCACAGATGGATGGACGATGTATAAAAAAAGTCGCAGTTTTCCGGCGCACAATTATATGACTTTCTCTTCTTACTAAGAACTTTATAAAGCCAAAAAGTAAAAAAAAACAAAAAAAAAACACTTGCTCGGTATCAATAAACCACAAAACGTGAATGCTGTCAAAGCTACGATTTCGAGAAAGTAATTTAGTACATAAAGGAAGAAGAAAAAATCACTTCTCCGGTATCAGGGACCTGTAAAATAAGTTTATTTTTGACGAAAATTCAACACTTTTCGCTGCAGTACTGTATATTACTCTCTATACGATGAAGTAAATTGATGTTTGCACCCGAGGTAGTGTTTAAAAATGTTTCGTCCAGTATGTCTATCTCCCTTGCTCATCGGCACAATTGCTCTTGCAACCGCAAACAGTGCCGCTAAACAGTGATTGACGTAGATTAATTTATATGATGCTCTCGTGAAGTTGAAATTTATCATCAGGAAAACCCAATACTACTCCGTTTTTATTTACATCATAATTTTATGACTTATCTTGTTATCTAATCTTACCCGTAAACCAAGAATACATGCTTATGTGACTTATGAAATTTTAAATGCTATTATATTATTTTTCCGAATATTCGATCTCAAAGTCACTGTTTGAATAGCTTTTTCCCTCTGGAAAAGTGTTACAAGTATACCTCAAAGGTGGTGTGCTGAAAGAAAAAAATTAAATCAGAATCAAATAATGCATTTTCAACACCTTACCCCTGATTATGCGGTGTTTGTATTTAATGAAAAAATTATACTTGCCTTATATGATATTACAAAGTTATAAAAGTATTTGAAAGGAACGTATACATTAAGGCTCTTTTAAAAATCGAAAAAAGTGTTCTAAATAAGTTTTAGTTGCTTCTTTTATATAAGAACATTTTAGTGAAAAATGTCTTTTTACACATTTACTGAAAATCGTTACTGTTAAACATTTAGAAATACATTTGAATGTAAAAAAGTAAATACACGATTTACTTTCTCGCCTACTGTACTTACGTTGTAGACAGTACGTTCTTGCAGAAAGTACTACAGTAAAACTGATATTGTAGGTACCTGACACCGTATAAGAGGATAATTCTTGCTCTTGTGTGTAGTAAATTACTTCTTCTAAAATATTTCACCAATTGTGTAGTCATATTTCACGTTTTGTGGGTCCTTGATACTTAAAAAATGGTTTTCGGCAAGATGTCCGTCCCAGGGGCGAATTCAGAGATGAATTATATAGAATAATAATAATATCGTATATATATATATATATATATATATATATATATATATATATATATATATATATATATATTGTAACAACACGGCGCATATAGCCTGTAATAAAACTGAACCTGTCACAATGAGAATGGCCTTGGCAAGGGTGGACGATTGAAGGGCTGGTAAGTGACAATAGTCAGAGACACAGTCGTGATCCGACCGGATACACTTTAATATTACCATGTCCGGTGCCATCAAACCTATTGACTTTCCGTCACGTGACTGGTCACAGTTGGCACGCGCCAGGCGCCTTGCGAGTGGGGGCGTCGTCGGGCGGTCCGAGGAAGGCTACACAGATTGGGCGTCCGGGCTCACGTGGGTGCCCTCATGTGCTTGGGTGGGGGCAGACCGCGAGCCTTTAAATAAGAAGCACACGGGAACATCTGGAATGACTGAGAGTTTTTAGAATACTTATAATTTCGGAGGAGATACTCAAATTTCATTTGGGCTCGTATTTGATTATGATTTTGGCTGCTTGCTTCGGCTAGCCAAGTTGAAGGCTCTGATCATGAACTAGTTTTGGCGTTGCCGTCAGATTATTCTGGGCATCTGCCAAGAGCTTGGACTTCGTTCTGTGCAACGTCGGGTCGTTGAGGTGCCACGATAGAAACGGTGTTCCGCCGACGCCAATGTGAAGAGGCAGTTTGGACATTGTTCGGGACGCCGCAGGAGACGCCGCTGGAGCCCTGGGACTACGCAGGTACGCCCCCCTCATGTTCGGGCCTAACTGCGATAAACGCGACTAAGAAGGGCCTCATGGTCGGGCCTAACTGCGACAAACGCGACTGAGAAGGGCCT